>CAUYON010058548.1:0-30313 GCA_963573935.1 Arctocebus calabarensis
GCGGGTTCGAATCCAGCCCAGGCTGCCAAACAATAAGGACGACTGCAACCAAAAAATGGCCAGGCGTTGTGGCAGGCGCCTGTAGTCCCAGCTACTTGGGAGGCAGAGGCAGGAGACTCGCTTGAGCCCAGGAATTGGAGGGTGCTGTGAGCTGAGACACCACGGCACTATCCAGGGTGACAGCTTGAGGCTCTGTCTCAAAAAAAAAAAAAAAAAATACAATAGTAATACAGGCATGATGATGCACACCCATAGTCCTAGCTACTCAGAAGGCCCACGCAGGAGGATCTCTTGGACCTAGGAGCTATGATGATGCTACTGCACTATAGCCTGGGTGACAGAACAAGATCCTGACCCCACCACCACCAAAAAAAAGTGTGTATGGTACAGATTGAGGCTTCCTTATTTGAAATCTTTAAGACCAAAAGTGTTTTAGATTTCAGACTTGTTGAGATATTGGAGTATTTGCATATAAATAATGAGGTATTTGGGAGGTATGACCCAAGTCTAAACATGAAATTCATTTGTTTTATATACACATTATATACATGTCCTAGAGGTAATTTTGTCCAGTATGTTTAATAATTTTGCACATGAGGCTCCGGCGCCTGTGGCTCAACGGGCTAAGGCGCCAGCCACATACACCTGAGCTCGCGGGTTTGAATCCAGCCCAGACCCGCCGAACAACAATGGTGGCCTGCAACCAAAAAATGGCCAGGAGTTGTGGCGGGCGCCTGTAGTCCCAGCTACTTGGGAGGCAGAGGCAGGAGACTCGCTTGAGCCCAAGAATTGGAGGTTGCTGTGAGCTGTAATGCCATAGCATTCTACCCAGGGTGACAGCTTGAGGCTCTGTCTCAAAAATAATAATAATAATAATTTTGCACATGAAACAAAATTTTGAGTGCAACCCATCAGACGAGGTCAGGTGCAAAATTTTCCACTTTTAGTTTCATGTCAACGATCAGTTTCAAATTTGGAACATTTCCAATTTCCAAATTAGGAATGCTCAACCTGCATATTCATAGAATAGAAGCCTACTCAGCAGTAAAAGGGAGCTAACTGTTGATAAACACAACAACCTCTGTGAGCCTCAGACAGTTAAGTCAGGCAAAAGAAGCTTACAGAACAGCACCTGCTGTGTGAAGCCCAATATGTGGGACTTCAGGGCTGACAGCTCTAATCTGCAGGGACAGAAATGAGGACAGTGCTTACCTAGAAGGACCACCAGGGCACTTACTACATCTTTTGTTTGTTTGTTTGTTTGTTTGTTTTGTGAAACCAGAGTCTCACTTTGTTGCCCTCAGTAGAGTGTTGTAGCTCACAGCAACATCAAAGTCTTGGGCCCAAGGGATCCTCCTGCCTCACCCTGCTTGTAGCTAGGACTATAGGGACCCACCACAACACCTGGCTACTTTTTCTATTTTTAGTAGAGGCATTGTCTGGCTGTTACTCAGGCTGGTCTTGAACTCCTGTCTCAAGCAGTCCACCCACCTCAACCTCTCAGAGTACTAAGATTACAGTGTGAACCAATGGGCCTGGCTACTGTACTGTATTAAACCTCAATTTTTTTTAAAAAGTACTCGATACCTATTTACTGACATTCCTCTGGCCCTCCTGCTGTTTTTTTTTACAGCTTAAAAATAGTTTAACCCACCTTTATTTTTTTAGGGCTGGATTTGTTTGTTTTCATTATATTGTGATTACTTCTGCAGAAATTTTCTGAGTTTAATAATGCAGCCTGTGACTAGGAGCAGGTGCTACCATATGAGCTCGCCCCCCTCAGTCTAACCCTAGGTTTACTCCCATTTGACCAACTCCCACCCAGACAACTGGCAGTACACACTGTCTTTGTATCATTCTGCATAGATGTGCCTTCTGAAGTGACTGTACATGTGTCCTGTTCCTCAACCAGTGGCCTTCCACTTTTTTTTTTTTTTGAGACAGAGTCTCACTTCGTCCCCCTCAGTAGAGTGCTGTGGCGTCATAGCTCACAGCCTCCTCAAAGTCTTGTGCTCAAGCCAGCAACATTGTCTGGCTGTTGCTTAGGCTGGTTTTCAACTCCTGGCTCAAGCAATGCACCCAGCTCAGCCTCCCAATTACAGGCATTAAGCCAACATACCCGACCTCACATACTTTTCATTTAAACTTATACATATCATGATAATATCGATTGTGCAGCTCTTTTATGCTGCTTTCAGTAACACCAGACTTGCACGCAAGGGGGTCTACAGCGTGAAGCCACAGAGCCGCCGTGTTTGTGACATGGAGCCTTAAACATTCAGAAGATCTGACACAGAGATAGTACAGCTAGATCAAGGAGGAACAGAGACCAAAGTGGGCAGGGTCACACACAGCTGGGTCATTCCGTGAAAACTCTTTATAAGCCCTACATCATAATACATATAAAATCACACTTCACGTGGAGCTGTGAAAACTCTTTATAAGCCCTACATCATAATACATACAAAATCACACTTCAGATAATATAGCAGATACTGATGAAATATTTGGATCAGTAAGAATGTTTGTAGGAACCAGGTGCGGTGGCGCATGCCTCTAATCCTAGCACTTGGGCGGCTGAGGTGGGGAGATTGCTTGAGCCCACGAGTTCAGGATTAGCCTGAGCAATATCAAGACCCTGTCTCTAGGCTCGGCGCCTGTGGCTCATCGGGCTACGGTGCCAGCCACATACACCTGAGCTGGCAGGTTCAAATCCAGCCTGGACCCGCCAAACCACAATGACGGCTGCAACCAAAAAATGGCTGAGCGTCGTGGCGGGCACCTGTGGTCCCAGCTACTTGGGAGGTGGAGGCAAAAGACTCACTTGAGCCCAGGAATTGGAGGTTGCTGTGAACTGTGATGCCACAGCACTCTATCCAGGGTGACAGCTTGAGGCTCTGTCTCAAAAAAAAAAAAAAAACACTGTCTCTAGTAAAAATGAAAAACTGAGGCAAGAGGATTACTTGATCCTAAGAGTCTGAGGTTGCTGTGAGATTTGAGGCTACGGCACTTTACCAAGGGCAACAAAGTGAGACTCTCAAAAAAAAAGAAAGAAAGAAAGAATGTTTGTAGGTTTAGAAATTGTTTGCAAACATAGTGCTTCTTTTGGTCTGTTTTCAATGACATAACTGACAGACTTTTTTTCTTGGTTTCAGGGTTCAAAAAGGATTCTTCGTTCCAACGAGATCATCCTTCCAGCTAGTGGACTGGTAGAAACAGAGCTCCAGCTAACCTTCTCCCTTCAGGTGAGACTCTGCTGAATCTTAGGGCCCTAATATGCCACATCCAGTCTGACCCCAAACAGTTCTCTAACCCAGAGCCAATTTTGTCCGAGAGTAGCCATTGCCCCAAAATGGAAATGAGTGGGAATAAATAAAAGTCAGAGGTTAGAGATTAGAGGTTAGAGTCAGTCAGTTAGAGGTTCATAGGGCCAGAGCAGTCCCTTAGCCAGCCAGCCTTTCCCTTACCTTTGGTAAGCTCTTGGTCATCTTCTGGGCCTTCACCTGTCTTCTCATTTCACCCCCATATTGTGATCTCCACCCTTCCCTTAGCTCTCCTGGTATATCACTCTGTCATTGTATTCCCAGTAGCCCACTTGAAACACACAGAGATAATACTTAGTCAGATAGCAAGAAAAGAGGCAGTCTTCTAAATATGGGTGGACACCAGAACTTAAATTTTTTATTTATTTATTTTTTTTTTTTTTGAGACAGAGCCTCAAGCTGTCTCCCTGGATAGAGTGCTGTGACATCACAGCTCACAGCAACCTCCAATTCCCGGGCTCAAGCGAGTCTCCTGCCTCTGCCTCCCAAGCATCTGGGACCACAGGCGCCCGCCACAACGCCCAGCCATTTTTTGGGTGCAGCCAATCATTGTTGATTGGTAGCTTGGGCTGGATTCGAACCCGCCAGCGCAGGTGTACGTGGCTGGCACCTTAGCCTGCTGAGCCACAGGCACCGAGCCTGGACACCAGAACTTAGATGGGAAGCCAGACAGCACACAGCATCCATTTCTCCAACCTCACCCTTTTACAGAGAGGAAGAGTTGAAGCACAGAAAGATCATGTGTCCTTTAGGAGGCACCAAGACCTGCCACTTGCTTATTAACCATACTTTATTTTGTATTTGATAGTACCCTCATTTCCTTAAGCGAGATGCCAATAAGCTGCAGATCATGTTGCAAAGGAGAAAACGTTACAAGAACCGGACCATCTTGGGCTATAAGACCTTGGCTGTGGGACTCATCAACATGGCAGAGGTGAGAGGGATAGTCTCCAAACTGCTGGCCTTTAAGTCGGAGTGCACAGGAGACACTCAGTCCAGCCATTTGAGGCCAGCATTCTTCCCACCCTGCTAGCGAGGTGCTTAAATTTACTTTGCAAGTTAATTATTTTATTGGAAATTTAGGATATACTTCTTTTCTTTTCTTTTTTTTGAGACAGTCTCAAGCTATCACCCTGGGTATAGTGCCATGGAATCCCAGCTCACAGCAAGCTCAAACTCTTGGGCTTAAGCGATTTTCGTGCCTTAGCCTCCCAAGTAGCTGGGACTACAGGCTTCCACAACCCCAGGCTTTTTTTTTTTGTCGTTGTTGTTGCAGTTGTCGTCGTTTTAGCTGGCCCAGGCCAGGTTTGATCTGCCAGCCTTGGTGTATATGACTGGTGCCCTACCCACTGAGCTACAGGTGCCATCAGGATATACCTCTTTTCATGAAAAGTTTTCTTTTAACTAAAAAAAAAAATATATAGCTGGGCGTTGTGGTGGGCACCTGTAGTAGCAACTCAGGAGGCTGAGGCAAGAGAATTGCCTAAGCCCAGGAGTTGGAGGTTGCTGTGAGCTGTGTGACGCCACGGCACTCTACGGTGGGCGATAAAGTGAGATTCTGTCTCTACCAAAAAAAACAAACAAACAAACAAAAAATTTCAAACTTTTGAAAGTTAAAAGATAAGAATTGGGCTGGGCATGGTGGCTCAAGCCTATAATCCTAGCACTCTGGGAGGCCAAGGTGGGTGGATTGCTTGAGCTCACAAGTTCAAGACCAGCCTATGCAAGAGCAAGACCCCATCTCTGAAAAAATAGCCAAACATTGTGGTGGGGATCTATAGTTCCAGCTACTTGGGAGACTGAGAGAAGAGAATCACTTGAGCCTAAGAGTATGTGGTTTCTGTGAGCTGTGATGACACAGCACTCTATCCAGGGTGTCAAAGTGAGACTCTGTCTCAAAAAAAAAAAAAAAAAAAGCAAGACCTTGTCTCCAATTAAAAAAAGATTTTAAGACTCGGCACCTATAGCACAGTGGTTACAGTGCCAGCCACATACACCAAGAGTGGTGGATTCAAACTCAGTCTGGGCTAGCTAAACAACTGCAACAAAAAAATAGCCAGGTGTAATAGTGGACACCTGTCGTCCCAGCTCCTTGGGAGACTGAGGCAAGAGAATCGCTTAAAAGCCCAAGAGTTTGAGGTTGTTGTTGTTATGCCCAGGAGATCCCCTAAAGACCATAACACCAGACACATCAAATTAAAGAGTCCTTCTCTTGAAGAGCCGGCTGGTGACTACGCTGGTGTCCCAACATAGGGTTTCTCTGAGTGTAGCCCCAAATTGACTGAGGCTCTGACTTTTATAAGGCAAAACTTTTCCAGGGGGCAGGCAGGCATAGTTACAGAAGCAGAAAACAGCAGTTAGGGGAAATCGCTAGAGTGAGGTAGTTTAGTCAGTTTACAATGCTGTGATCAGGAGAGCACTTAGTAATTCTTTTTACAAAACAAATACAATCGGCTCGGCACCTGTGGCTCAACAGGCTAAGGCACCAGCCACGTACACCTGAGCTGGCAGGTTCAAATCCAGCCTGGACCCGCCAAACAACAATGACCGCTGCAACCAAAAACTGGCCGGGCGTTGTGGCAGGCGCCTGTAGTCCCAGCTACTTGGGAGGTGGAGGCAAGAGACTCAGTTGAGCCCAGGAATTGGAGGTTGCTGTGAGCTGTGATACCACAGCACTCTATCCAGGGTGACAGCTTGAGGCTCTGTCTCAAAAAAAACAAAAACAAATACAATCTACAATGTCCTAAGGTAGTGTAGGGAGGGGGACTTGCAGGTGAGGGTTGTAACAGCATGATCACAAAAAGCAATAATCACCAAGGATATAATCACAGTCAGTAATTTACATCACTAACAATTTTAAGTTGAATGCATTCACAGTTATACAATGGGAGGGCAAATAAGAGGAGACATTTTTGAAGTTAATGGAATATAACAGAAAAGGAGTAAACAGTAAAATGGAGTCAAATTTGCTCTGTTAACATTTCTACATCATATACGGATGGGATGAAGACCACCTTAATATAATTACGAGAGTTGTTGATACAAAAGTGGTTAGTGACTTTCTACACAATACTAATAATTCTAGCAGTTCTAACCAGGTACACTTAAAATACCATGCATGGGCAGGGAGGCAAGTGGAACCAGTTTTTGTTTAATGCAATAAAATGTAGCAAAACAACAGAATGGAATCAGGTCTATTTTGCCTTCCCACTGATTGTCAGGACAAGGAATTATATCAAAATGGAGTTAGGCTTGCTTCTCTTTTACCTTAACACTGTGGGCTGTGATGCCACAGCACTCTACCGAGGGTGACAAAATGAAACTCTATATCCAAAAAAGAAAGATTTTTTTAAATAAATGAGAATACTCCCCTACCTAAGCACCATGCCACCATATAGAGCAGGACACTGACAGTCTGCATTTAGATGGTGGAGTAATACCAAGTAACACCCTGAATAGGCCCAAAGTCTCCTTTGGGATTGCATGTTGTGCTTACTTGTCAGTCTCTTTAGTCCCCCCCAGTCTGCTGCTGTCCTAGATTTTCCTTGCCTTGCACAACCTCAACATTTTCTAAAAGTGCAGCCTGGTCACTTCGGTGAACGTTCCTCAGTTTGGGTGCATCTGATGCGTTGTCTCCAGCAGCACTGCCTCTGGTGCAGGCTGTGCTCTCTGCAAGGCACAGGCAGCACCTGATGGCAATTTGTCCCTTCACTGCTGATGTGACTTTTCCTCCATTGTTAGGATGTGTCTGCAGGGTTTTCCACTACAGAGTTAATTCATAAGCATTTTATATTAACTAATGAAAAAATATTTTATGGGGAGATATTTTGAGACTATATAACTATTCTTTTCCTTCTTATGTTTTCATCTACTAGTTTTAGCATCTATTAATGATTTCTTGCCTGAACTGGTTACTACTGTACTTTGATGTTTGCCAAACTTCACATCTTTTCTTTTTTTATATATACAAAGCTAGCTATTGAACAAACCATTTATTCTGTATTTATTAGTTGGCTTTCTTTTTTTTTTTTTTTTTGAGACAGAGGCTCAAGCTGTCACCCTGGATAGAGTGCTGTGGCATCACAGCTCACAGCAACCGCCAATCCCTGGGCTCAAGCGAGTCTCCTGCCTCCGCCTCCCAAGCAACTGGGACCACAGACACCCGCCACAACGCCTGGCCATTTTTTGGTTGCAGCCGTCATTGTTGTTTGGCGGGCCCGGGCTGGATTCAAACCTGCCAGCTCAGGTGTACGTGGCTGGTGCCTTAGCCCGCTGAGCCACAGGCGCCGAGCCTATTAGTTGGCTTTCTGAAAGGTAGTGCTTTCTCTACTCCATTTAGTGACTTATGTGTTTATTTATATCAGTGATAAACCTGTGGATGCCAGTTTTTTGTATTTTTTTTTTGTAGTAGCACCCTGGGTACAGTGCCATGGAGTCACAGCTCACAACAACCTCCAACTCTTAGGCCTAGGCAATTCTCTTGCCTCAGCCTCCTGAGTAGCTAGGACTAACAGGCACCCGCCACAACACCCAGCTATTTTTTGTTGCAGTTTGGCCGGGGCTGGGTTTGATTGAACCCACCACCCTTAGTATATGGGGCTGGTGCCCTACTCACTGAGCCACAGGTGCCGCCCTTTTTTTTTTTTTCTTGAGACAGAATCTCAAGTGCTGTGGCTTCATAGCTCACAGCAACCTCAAACTCTTGGGCTCGAGTGATTCTCTTGCCTCAGCCTCCTGCGTAGCTGGGACTACAGGTGCCTACCACAACACCCACCTATTTTTAGAGACATAGTCTCTCTCTGGCTCAGGCTGGTCTCGGACTTGTGAGCTCAGGCAGTCCACCTGCCTCAGCCTCCTAAGTGCTGGGATTACAAGCGTGAGCTACTGCACCCAGTCTGGAGGCCAGTTTTATTCAGTATAGTTTAATTGTTCAAATTGTCTCAGATTTGGCAAGCAGGAGCCCTCCACACTGGCTTCTGTGTCCTTGCTGATGTGTTTTCATCGCTGCTTACACTGCTTCCTTGCTTTCTGGTATAAAACACCTAAGTTCATCCTGTACTTTCCCTGACACAGCCCTGAGCCAGCAGGTTCTCCAGAGCACCCTGGTCCTGTGTAGAGGAGAGGTCCTGTGTAGATAGTGGAGAATGGTAGTAAGAAACCAAGATCTGGGTACAAGGAGTGCGCAGCACCCTCTATAGGCTGGCTGAGCGACATGTCTGGGTGTTCACATGCACTTGGACACACATCAATGGCTGCGGTTCCAACCCAACACTAAAAGGTTCTTCTAGCTCTACTCTTTCCATGTTTCTGATTGTCTTCACGAACAATAAAAAACAAGGCTCCACTATTATATGTTTGCTCATTTGTGCACTCCTCTTATGTGTTAGAGAAAGCCTCTCTGCCCAAAGGGGAAGAAGAAAGGGGATACAAATTAGTTTGAAAAAACTATTTCTGTACTTTGGAAAATTAAATGGAAAAAATGTCGTAATGATGATAAAAAATATGAAATAGCCCCCACCCATCTTTTATATCCAGGTCAGAATCAGTGTAAGGGACTAGGGAGAGTTAAGACCAGCATCCCAGGCCAGGTGCGATGGCTCATGCCTGTAATCCTAGCACTTGGGAGGGCAAGGTGGGTGGATTGCCTGAGCTCACAGGTTCTAGACTAGCCTGAGCCAGAGCAAGACCCCATCTCTTAAAATATATATATATATATATAGCCTGGCATTGTGGTGGGCGTCTGTAGTCCCAGCTACTTGGAAAGCTGAGGCAAGATAATTTCTTGAGGTTCGGCGCCTGTGGCTCAAGTGGCTAAGGTGCCAGCCACATACACCTGAGCTGGTGGGTTCGAATCCAACCTGGGCCTGCCAAACAACAATGATGGCTTCAACCATAAAAGGCTGGGTGTTGTGGCGGATGCCTATAGTCCCTGCTACTTGGGAGGCAGAGGCAGAAGACTCACTTGAGCCCAGGAGTTGGTGGTTGCTGTGAGCTGTGAGGCCACGGCACTCTACCCAGGGCAACAGCTTGAGGCTCTGTCTCAAAAAAAAAAAAATCATTGCTTGAGCCCGGAAGTTTGAGGTTGCTGTGAGCTGACACTATGGCACTCCACCAAAGGCAACAAAGTGAGACTCTGACTCAAAAAAGAAAAGAAAAAAAGAGAACGTCTTAGCAGAATGCCATTGTCTTGCCTGTTTGTTTAAATTTACGAAAATGAGCCAGGCATTGTGGTGGGTATCCAGAGTCCAGCTATTCAGGAGACTGAGGCAGGAGGATCACTTGAGCCTAAGAATGTGAGGTTGCTGTGAGCTGTGACACCATAGCACTCTACTCAAGGGGACAGAGTGAGACTCCATCTCAAAAAAAAATAAAAAGTGGGTGGCGTCTGTGGCTCAAAGTCGTAAGGCACTGGCCCCCTATGCCAGAGGTGGTGGGTTCAAACACTGCAAAAGGGTAGGTGGATGAGGGCCAGGTCTGCTCTGTCTACCAGGACACTTCGGGCACTGTTTTTGGCAGGTACCAGGGCCAAAAATGCCCCCAAAAAGTAAATTTATGAAAATGATAGCTATGGCCGAGGATGGCAGCTCATGCCCGTAATCCCAGCACTTTGGGAGGCCGAAACAGGAGGATCACTTGAGCCCAGGAATTTGAGACTAGCCTGGGCAACAAAGTGAGAACCCATCTCTACCAAAAAAAAAAAAAAAATTTTTTTTTTTTCAACTTAACTAGCTGTGATAGGGGTACCCATAGTCCCAGCTTCTTGGAAGGCTAAAGCAATATCACTTGGGCCCAGGAATGGGAGGCTGCAGTAAGCTGTGATGATGCCACTGCACTCCAGCCTGGGCAACAAAGCAAAAACCCATTTCTTTAAAATAAGAAAGAAAGAAAGAAAAGAAAAGAAAATGGAGGCTTCTCTGTGGGCCTCTCTTTCTGGGCTCCCAGGTAATGCAGCACCCCAGTGAAGGCGCTCTGGTGCTCGGCCTACACAGCAATGTGAAGGATGTGTCTGTACCTGTGGCAGAGATAAAGATCTACTCCCTGTCCAGCCAGCCCATTGACCACGAAGGAATCAAATCCAAGCTCTCTGGTAAGACATGTGCAGTGTCTGGGGACCATGTGGATGAACAGGGAACCTGTCCCCAAGCCCCATCCTGGGAAAGCTGAGCAGGACAGTGCCTGAAGCGTCTCGGCAGACAGAGGAGGCCTGGCCCTCATCCACCTACCCTACCTATCAGAGTCTCTTAGGTGGGATCTCCCCAGGGCAAGGTCATCTCACTAAGGTGTCTGTTCCAGATCGTTCTCCTGATATTGACAATTATTCTGAGGAAGAAGAGGAGAGCTTCTCCTCAGAACAGGAAGGCAGTGACGACCCACTACATGGGCAGGTACCTTCCCGCAGCCTCTCATGCAAACTGTCAGAGAGCCTCTTCTCAGGTCTCCTGACCTTATTCCCCTCATTGCACCCCAACCCACTTAGGACCTGTTCTATGAAGATGAAGATCTGCGGAAAGTAAAGAAGACCCGGAGGAAACTGACATCGACCTCTGCCATCACGAGGGTGAGCCTTGAGGGGCTGTGGGTGGGTCACCTCTGATAGTTCATCTGGTTGTGGAGTGAGAGCAGATACTCAGACTTCATGGGAGTTTTGAAAATCCATCCATACACAGCCACCCTGCTTCAGGGTTCTGAGGTGCCCCTCTGCTTTCCTATCCCCCCATCTCCCCACCCACAAAGAGGAGTCACTGTCCTAGGGAACTGTGTTACTGGCACAAGTGTGCTAGTTCTTCAGGTTTTCACAGGATGGGGATTGGGAACAGATAATAGTCCCTCAGCAGACACACCCTGCCAGCCCTCTCCAGGTATGGCTGCCCACTAAAGAGATTAAGCCAGGTCCCTCTGGAGTGTCAGTACTCCTCAATCACTAGTTGAATTTACCCAGAAAGGACCAGCTAGTAGCTGGGTGCTGCTGCAACTCTGGACTCCATCCAGTTAACTGTAGTTGCTGCCTCTGTGGACCTGTAAGCATGGAGACTAAATGCCTTTGGATACACCTCTGTGAGGTTTCCTCAAGAAACAGTCCAACCCATCTTTGTGTCCTGGGCAGGATCAGTGTGAGTCACTATAAGGCTTGGCACCTGAGGCTCAAGTGGCTGAAGCGCCAGCCACATACACCAGAGCTGGTGAGTTCAAATCCAGCCCAGACCAGCCAAACAACAATGACAACTACAACCAAAAACTAGCTGGGCATTGTGGTGGGTGCCTGTGGTCTCAGCTATTTGGGGAAGCCAAGGCAAGAGAATCACTTAAGCCCAGGAGTTGGAGGTTGCGGTGGCACCACAGCGCTCTACCCAGGGCAATAGCTTGAGGCTCTGTCTCCAAAAACAACCAAACAAACAAAAATGTGAGTCACTATGTTTGGTGAAATTAAAATCCTAGATTAAAAAGCTAAAAACTTGAATTCCTAGGTGAACTTTGACTGGTTCTAGAGCTTCTATGCCAAAGTATAGGACAGTCAAAAGTGCTAGAAGCTTTTCAGAAGAAGAATTCACATATCCATGTCCTCAGTGGCATCTTGACTTTCTGCAGTGCAGAGCTGGTCTGGGGGCCACCAAGAGCAGAGTCCCACCTCTCCCCTACAGGGCTGGATGTGGGCTTCACAAGTACCCCTCCACTCACCCCAGGGCATGTGTCACTAGTTCTTCAGACAAAGCATACTTGATTTTCCCCATCGAATCAATGAGCTGGAGGACTGTTTCTTTGTCCTTGGATTTCTAACCCTCCAGAATGTCTGGGGTGTGGCATATCACTGGAGCTCCATACACTTCACCTCCACTGCAGTTTGCACTACAGAGGCTCATAGGATCTCCCTCTGCTCCAGGTACTTCTGCTCAGTTTTTCTTTTTCCTATTCTGTAACCAGAAAGTGGCTCTCTGGAGCTTTGTAAGTTACCTTTTATTATATAGTGACTCCTCCATGGCGTCATCCTGGGGTAAAACCAGGACTCTGCGCCTCTATTAATATGTGCTTTCCCAAAGGTTACTGTGATCTGCACGCCCTCTCCAGGCTCAGCCTCCAGGGACTGAGAACCGCTCTCAGACCTTGTCTTTCTCTGTGCAGTGCAGTCACCTCTCCTCTCCACGGACGCCTGGGTCTGCTGGTTCTTTTTCACTGTGAGGTCAGGTTCTCCTCCACTTCTGGAAGGCCTCAGTTTCACATGCAAGTTAGTCGTTTCTATCCCTAAATGATGGCTCTGTCATTTAGACAAGACACACATTCCACTATGGTCAAGCTCAGCTTTACACCTGGAGTTGGAGGCAGAGATAAGCAAGGCCCCATCCCTGCTATCAAAGAACAGTGTCCAGTGGCACCCACACTAGACTCAGCAGGGCAGCAGACCGGGGATAGATGCCATAGATGGAGCTGTGCATAAGGGACAGCAGTGACATGAGAAGAAGGTAGCCACCTCTCACTGAAGGTAGCCACCTTAGCCCGTTGAGCCACAGGCGCCGAGCCAGGAGGTTGTTTTTTAAAGACAGAACTTCACCAAGAGGATCTGGGGAAATTTTTTCCTTCAAACACAAGATACCAAATACAACAGCCCCATACAGTAGCGTGAGGTTTTTCCTGGGAGCTTTAGGCAATAAGTTTCTGGCTAAGTGTGGGGTGAGGGGTCAAGGGTAAGATGAAGCTGGGAGACAGACAGACTGGCCCTTGGACACTGACAAGCCTGGCCTGTGAGCTTGTTCTCCAGGCAGTGGCCTGGAAGCCTTCAGAGTGGGAGGTAGCAGGTGGCTAGGCAATCAGATTTCATTCTGAACAATCACTGTTAGGCTCTGAGGGAAACAGCAAGGGTGGGGTGTGAGTTGAAGGCCATTGTCATGACTCCAGGGAGATGTAGGAGAAAGGCCTAGAGGGAAGCAGGTGTTACAGGTGGGAACTATAAGGGAAGGAGTTGGCCAGCAGGGGCTTTGGGGAAGAGGGAGTGAGAGAGGCTCCAGGTGTGCTTTGATGATGTCCTTAACAGGGACTGAGAATGCAAGATGATAAGTGCCACTTAGAAGTGTGGCATTTGAGATGCCTATGCTGTGCACACATGGGCAGTGATGCCCAGTTGGCATCATGGGTCTGAAGGATGAGAGAGACATTTGAACTGGAGGAGCTCTTCTGGGAAGCTGGGCCTGGGGGCCAACCAGCCCTCCTCCTCCCAGGAGCACCTCCTGTCTCTCCAGGTGGGCTGGCTGTGCCACACAGACACCACATCCTCCCATGGTTCACAGCAGCGGGCTCTTAGGCAATGTTTCCTGGCTTGCATTGATCTCATGTGGGTGTTATCTGAGAACTATTGTGCGATTTGCCCCCACAGCAACCTAACATCAAACAGAAGTTTGTGGCCCTCCTAAAGCGGTTTAAAGTTTCAGATGAGGTATGACCCCTTTCTCCCAAGGTTAATGGTGAGTAGAACTCTGGGTTTCACCCACTATCCCCGGGTGGACTCTGTTGCTATGGGAGTCAGGGTTCTGGGATGGTGAGGCCTGCTCTCTCTTGCACCCCTAGTAGGGCCCCAGTGGAGACAGGAGCTAGAGAAGGCTAGAAGCTCCTAGGTAAGGGCAGGAAGGGGGTGTGCATGAAGCACTCGGAGTCACACAGCATTTGGGGACAGTGCTCAAGCCTCTGGCATGGGGTGTCACTAATCCAGTTGTTTAATTTTCCCTCGCGTCCTAAGAGGAATGTCAGTGAGCAACAGCCTGTGGAATGAAATATTCTCAGTGGTCAGCCCTCTAGTGAGCAGAAACTGGCCAGTGACAGAAAAGCACTCTCTTTTCTGGGTGCTAGAAGTGTCCCAGGACCCATTTTCACAGGCTTCTCAGTGTACTAAGAAAGGGTCGAAGATGACAATTGTTGAGAGAGAGTTCTCTATCTTTCTGTGGCCTATAGAGGAAGGTAGAACAGCTTACTTGGGCCGCTCCTAGGAGGGGAAGGTAACCACTTCAGCTCCCGTGGGGCAGCTGCCCAAGAGGGATGACATCCTCACCACACCTTTCCCTCAGCTGCTCCGTGGGTTATGGTGCTGTAAAGGAGGCAGGTTGACATCAAGCCCAGGAGAAAGGAATTGCTCATCTACTAAAATCATTAATGAGGACAACCCTAAATTCAGAGATTTTTTTCCCATTACAGGTGGGCTTTGGCTTGGAGCATGTATCCCGAGAGCAGATCCGAGAGGTGGAAGAGGACTTGGATGAACTATATGACAGTCTGGAGATGTACAATCCCAGTGACAGTGGACCTGAAATGGAGGAGACGGAAAGCATCCTCAGCACTCCAAAGCCCAAACTCAAGTGAGGCCCTTGCACCTCCCCATCTCCCTCCAAAGCACATCCCTTCCTCTTCCTGCTGCTCCCAGGGAATCTTGGGTCTTTGTCCTTTCCACACCTCCCGCTCTCTGGGTAAAGACCACTGTTTTTGCCTCTTTGGGGAGTCCCTGCCCAGAACCCACTCTTCCACCCTCCGCTGTGTCCTTCCCTTCGGCATCCAGAAGCCTGGGCTGTTGATCTGTCTTGAGCACCAGCTCTGCCTGGTGGTAGCACTGACCGTGGCCGTGCTTCTTCACCACAGGCCATTCTTTGAAGGGATGTCGCAGTCCAGCTCTCAGACGGAGATTGGCAGCCTCAACAGCAAGGGCAGCCTCGGGAAGGACACCACCAGCCCTGTGAGCAAGGCCGCTGGCCGTGACCGGGGGGAACATGGTGCAAAGGGCTTCACACCTCTGGGCCTTCTGCCCTTCTGACCACAGCTCATTATGTGAGAAAACTGGTCTCTTCTTGTTTCAACCTCAGTTTTCCTCATCTCAGTCCTGGCTGGAGCTCACTTCTCTAAGAGTGTCATGGTATCTGGTAGGGTGTTCTTTCGGATCTGCTCCCTCATGGCACAGAGCCTTCCCTCCCTAACACACAGCGCCTCCAAATCTCTCCATCCATGTCTGTCATGTGGTAGCCAGGAGTATGGACATGGGCTAGGTGCATAATTCTAAAGGCACAGAGAAGCCCACCTATTCAGGAGACAGTAAGTCGACTTCACTAGGTGGACAGTCCAAGGAGTAGTGTCCTGAAAGAATTCGGAATTTAGTCACAAACTTTCCATTTTGCCTGATGAGCAAGAGAAGAAAGGAGCTGTCCACCGTTGCACACAAAAGGTGCTTTGGTCCTCCCTGGGAAGGCCCTCTCCCCAGCATGAGTCCCAGGCAGGAGCCAGAATGATGCCAAACTTGGCTCAGGCTTTCCCTTTGTTGACAATTCAAGGCAAGTGGATATCGTGCATGACTTTAGTGCAGAGCTCAGATTTTGCTGTTGAAAGCCCTACATTTCTTCTGTAAGTCAAAGAAACTGAACCCTGTGAGTCCTCCTGTGGCTTTCTGTTAGCAAGAATGCCAAGCTTCCTCCAGGGCTGGCACCCATCCTTGTCTGAAACCAGCTGCTGCTCCTGGGCACCTGGGGGATGCCTTTCTCTCTATTGCCACAAGGTGGGGCTCTCTCTCCTTGTTAGCGAGGACATGGGGTGGACATCTCCCACCCGTGCCCAGCGTCCTCCTGAAAGAGGCCTCGGGCCCCA
Source organism: Arctocebus calabarensis (assembly GCA_963573935.1). Lineage (NCBI taxonomy): Eukaryota > Metazoa > Chordata > Mammalia > Primates > Lorisidae > Arctocebus > Arctocebus calabarensis. The sequence goes on from CAUYON010058548.1 coordinate 15,930, forward strand.
CCTGCAAATGCTGAACCCTCAGCGCCTTATCAGCTCTGCCTCATGGAGTCCTGGGGGCCTCTCTCACTCTAGTGCTAGTGCTCAGGCATGCCTGCTGCTGTGTCTCCTCACTGGGCCTGCCAATCGTCACTGTGTACCTGGGCAAGCCATTGGCCTCTAGAACCAGGTGTCCTCTTAAACATAAGGATAACTCTTCTAGAAAGAAACCTGGACCCTTCCTGGTGAGGAAGGGCTGTTTGACAGTGTTCTGGAATGCAGGACACATGTTCTGCTATAACAAAATAACAATCATTAACTGAGACAATGCCCAGGAAGCACTAAGCATAACACCTAACATACTGTAAGTGTTCTATGAATGCTAGTGGTCATTGTTCTCAGTTCAATATCAGAAGCTATTTTGTACCAGTGAAGGTATTTCTGGCTTGGCACCTGTAGCACAGTGGTTATGGCACCAGCCACATGCACTGAGGGTGGCGGGTTCAAACCTGGCCCTGGCCTGCTAAAACAACAGTGACAACTGCAACAAAAAAAATAGCCAGGCATTGTGGTGGGCGCCTGTAGTCCCAGCTACTTAAGAGGTTGAGGCATGAGATCACTTAAGCCCAAGAATTTGAGATTGCTGTGACACCACGGCACTCTACCGAGGGCCACACAGCAAGACTGTCACAAAAAAAAAAAAGGTCACAGAATTTGGCAGTTATGTTCTTCCTTAATCTCAGTCACATGGTTGATGCCCTGAGTCTTGGGTGCCTTGTTTGTGAGGTAGTGGTGTTGGAATAGGGGCCAGTTGACTACAAAGCCAACTGAGTACCAGTGTTTAAGATATGGTGGCCTGAGGTCCCCTATGTAGACAAAAGCCACATTGGGGCAGGGTGGAATTTCTGAGTTTGAATCTTGATTCGGTCACTCTACTGACTATGATCTTGGGCAAGTTACCAAGCCTTGGTTTCCTCATCTGCAAAGCACTTGTAAAAAGCACATGGTTGGCCAGGCACGGTGGGTCATGCCTACATCCCCAGCACTTGGGAGGATCACTTGAGGCCAGGAGTTCAAGACCAGCCTAGGCAATATAGCAAGACACTGTCACTACTAAAAAGTAAAAAATTAGATGGGTATGGTAAGCACACATCTGCAATCCCATCTACTTAGGATTGAGTCACTTGAGCTCCAGATGCAGTGAGCTACAACCATGCCACTGCTCTCCAGCCTGGGCAAGAGAATGAGATCCTGTCTCTAATTTCAAAAAGTAAGAAAAGAAAGCACGTGCCCCAGTCAGTGTGGAGATGCGAGGGGATGATGAGATACTGAGATTGGACTTAAAGCATGGTCTGGGCTTCCTTGTGATCGATTGCCGAGGCATCATTGCGCATTACTCAATAAATGCAATTTTATTATTATAATTCATTAGCACCCTTTCAGTTTTGAACTCTTAAAACTGTTAGGACCTAGATGTCTTTTTAATGAGTCCTTTAAATTCTGGTTCCATTGGCCAGATTGCAGACTCACTAGTGCTTCTCTGCTGATACTTTTCTTTTTTAATAAAGACAGAGTCTCACATTGTTGCCCTGGGTAGAGTGCCATGATGTTATAGCTCACAGCAACCTCAAACTCTTAGGACCAAGTGATTCTCTTGTCTCAGCCTCCTGATTAGCTGGGACTACAGGCGCCCACCACTCGGCCCAGCTATTTTTTCTTTTTTGTTGTTGTTGGGGGTTTTTTTTTGAGACAGAGTCTCAAGCTGTCACCTGGGTAGACTGCCATTGCCTCATAGCTCGCAGCAACCTCCAACTCTTGGGCTTAAGCAGTTCTCTTGCCTCAGCCTCCCAAGTAGCTAGGACTACAGGCACCCGCCACAACACCCGCTATTTTTTGGTTGTAGTTGTCATTGTTTGGCAGGCCCGGGCTGGATTCGAACCCACCAGCTCAGGTGTACGTGGCTGGTGCCTTAGCCTCTTGAGCCACAGGCGCCAAGCCCAAATTTCTGCTTTTAAAGAGTCACATTTCAGACTCCATAGTGGTTCTCTGCTATTTCTTTTTTTGAAGAGCCCCATATGTCTTGATGTGGGTGTAAAACTTCATAATCCTTTGCTATGAAAGGAGCCTTAAGAACAACAGAATGAGCCTTGCTCATAAATGGAGAACTTCTGAATGGATCAGGAAGACACATGCGGCCGTGCATGTGTGGGCAGACGTGTGCACACTGCTTCCACTTGGTGTCCTTGATTTCCTAGCATTGTTAGTTATTTTTCTTGATCTTCCCTTTTATTTTTCAGTTTTTTAGAGGATTCCATTTATCAGTAGAACCAGAAGGAATTTATGCTGATGCAAATTATTGCAGTTTTTGAATGTTCCTAAGACTCAGAGCACATAGGAGCCACCTAATTTGTTCTCTAAGCTGTTAACAGTAGGCCCTGACAGTGCTGTGGGTAGAGTGCCACAGATGACAGACTTTCAGCCAAGACTTCCTACTGGTAAAGGTCACTGTTTCTATAGCATTGTAAATAACATGTCAGATCAGTCCTTCATAAAGACAGTAGCCTAAATATCACCCATCCTGCCACCATCTCCCCATGCACGCTCACGTGCTTCAGCAGCAGACATTGTCACCCGGGCACATGGTGCAAACTGCTGGGACCTCGAGATGCCTCATCTCCCTCCATTGCCAAATAGGAGACAAGCTGCAGCATTGCTGGTATCCAGGGTCCTGGGTGAGAAAAGCCCACCAGTGTTCAGAAGAGCAGGAAACTGTCCCTAGGAGAATGGCCTAGGACATCTGAAAAGGGCCAGTAAACAGGCAGAAGGCACCTCTGAACCCAGTCCAAGGTGAAGATCTTACCAGGAGATACGTCCATACCTTGATTCAGTCACTTCACAGTATAGACTTACATCAACACGTTGCACACCATGAATACCTAGTTTTGTCAGCTATTCCTTAATAAAGCTGGAGAGAATAAAGATGTTATTAAATGTTGTAACTTTGCCATGGGAATAATGTTGTCACTGTCACAGGACTTGACAACAAAGCGTGTGACTTTAAAACCTGGCAGAACTGTGTTGTCACCCCAATTCATTCTTTTTAAACATGTTTAATATTTTTTCATACTGAGATCCAAAATTGAGTTTAATTATCTTCAGCCTTGGTTCTGACCGGGTTTTTCCATGATTCTAGACTCTGACTAATCATGTAGACGAAGTGTGAGTGAAGTAACATGCTGCAGTATGGAGGCAGCCTGTTCTGCATGACTCTGAGCCATCACACAAGCCTAGTTACCAGGTCTGAGGCCACAGGTGTGGCTAGAACATGCTGAACTAGTCTTGCAGCTGGCTTAGTGCAGTGACTGCCAGAGGAGATGACTGGAGACATTGTTGGTTGTCTAAATGGGGCTGTTCCTGGCACCCCGTGAGAAGAGATCAGGGATGCTGCTGAGCGTCCCACAGCACACAGGACAGCCCCGGCAATATGGGATGATCCAGCCCAAAATGCCACTAGTGCCAAGTGGAGAAACACTGGTTAAAATGTCAGAGGGAGCCTGCTTTTGTGAGCTTTGTTCAGTAGTTTGCCCAATGACCCCTGAATTTGTAGCCTGATATTTTTCAATATTATGTGATTTATTCAGAGAACAGACTTGGAATAATTTGGCGGAAGTGTGAAATCCTTCATTTTTTCTGATTCCTACAAGAAACAGACTCACTAAGTTTGATACCTTTCCTACATTCAAGACTTACAAAAAAAAATCCTTTATTTTTTGAAATCCTTTATTTATGAAATCCTTTATTTTTTCTGTCACCTACAAGAAACAGACTCACTAAGTTCGATACCTTCCCTACATTCAAGACTTACAAGCTAGGCGGCGCCTGTGGCTCAATAGGTCGGGCGCCGGCCCCATATACTGAGGGTGGCAGGTTCAAACCCAGCCCCAGCCAAACTGCAACAAAAAAATAGCCTTGTGGCAGGGGCCTGTAGTCCTAGCTACTCAGGAGGCTGAGACACAAGAATCACTGAAGCCCAGGAGTTGGAGGTTGCTGTGAGCTGTGTGACGCCACGGCACTCTACCAAGGGCAATAAAGACTCTGTCTCTACCAAAAAAAAGACTTACAGGCTGCAATAGCCACCATATGAGACTTCTGACTTGGTGTCTGCACAGCCAGAAGCAATATTAGCAAATTTTAAAAACTGGTTATGTAGCTGTATTTGCAAAGTAAATTTTTAATATTTATGAGAAATGCTAAGATGAGCTAGGAACAGATAGAGAATTAATTTGCACCTTAATGACTTAACATTGGGTGGGGTTTTTTTTGGTTTTTTTTTTTTTTTACTTAATATGTTCTGGGTGTTTCCACCCAACAAAAAGCATTTGGCTAAGTTGTCTTTACTTTCAAAATCAAAGATCTAAACTAACATCCTTCTTTCTCTGACAAGCAAAGGAGGCCCTGTTTGTCCCTGCTGGGTAAGGGGTTTACTGCATCCAAGGTCAAAGATTTCGTGGATCCAATAGCAAAGCTATCTGACCTTTGAGCTCCTCTGCCAAGGACACCTTGCAAGAGTTAGAATTTTTGGATTCTGCATCTCACCATGTTGACTGATTACAGAAAGAACTAATCCCTCCAAAGCTTCGTTTCCACAAAAATACACCCCCTTATAAGATAAAGCCCTAAAGATTTTATGAGGTTGAAGATTAAGTGAAAGTGTGTTAAGCTTCATGGTGAACTGGTAAAACCAGTGGTATTTATTTGTATCCATGTAAAGGAATTATTAACCATTTTTGCAGATGGAACTGGCTGCTCTAGAAAAAGTCAAATCCACTTGGATTAAAAACCAAGATGACAGCTTGACTGAAACAGACACTCTGGTATGTATGATTCAGTTTCCCATTTCAGCCATTTCCAATAGCAGTTGTCCCTTTAGAAATAAGAGGAAAAGGCTGGCTGGGCACAGTGTCTCATGCCTGTAATCTCAACACTCTGGTAGGCTGAGATAGGTGGATTGCTTGAGCTCAGGAGTTCAAGACCAGCCTGAGCAAGAGCAAGACCCCATCTCTAAAAAACTAGCCAGGTATTAATGGTGAGCATCTGTTGTCCCAGATACTCGGGAGGCTGAGGCAAGAGAATCGCTTGAGCCCCAGAGTTTGAGGCTGCTGTGAGCTATGACGCCAGAGCGCTCTACTGAGGGTGACAAAGTGAAACTCTGTGTCTCAGAAACAAAAAAAAGACCCTCAGGAAGAACTGCCCCATACTCTCTTTCTCCTGAAATCCTCCCTGTTATGTGATCTAGCCGAGATACCAGGTCATTCCCCAGTTTAGCAAACCAGAGTGTCCCCATTCTACCCTTTAGTTCAGTGGTTCTCAACCTGTAGGTCGTGACCCCTTTGGGGGTCGAACGACCCTTTCACTGGAGTCACTTAAATACATCCTATATATCAGATATTTACATTATGATTCATAACAGTAGCAAAATTACAGTTATGAAGTAGCAATGAAAATAATTTTATGGGCTCAGCGCCTGTGGCTCAACGGGCTAAGGCACCAGCCATGTACACCTGAGTTGGCAGGTTCATATCCAACCCCCGGGCCCGCCAAACAACAATGACGGCTGCAACCAAAAAATGGCCGGGCGTTGTGGTGGGTGCCTGTAGTCCCAGCTACTTGAGAAGCGAAGGCAGGAGACTCGCTTGAGCCCAGGAATTGGAGGTTGCTGTGAGCTGTGATGCCACAGCACTCTATCCAGAGTGATAGCTTGAGGCTCTGTCTCAAAAAAAAATAATAATAATAATTTTATGGTTGGAGGTCACCACAACATGAAAAACTGTATTAAAGTGTCACGGCATTAGGAAAGTTGAGAAACCACTGCTTTAGTTAGAGGGGTCTGACGCTGGTTTGGGTAATTTCTCACTATCTGTCATACTCATTTGCTCCCAAGAGATGATCAATGTCACCCTTTTCCTAGGATGTTGCTCCTTCAGTGGCCATGCAGCCCACTTTAAGTCTCCAAGGGGTTGCTGGTCAACTCCTTCCTCTAAGACAATGGTTCTCAACCTTCCTAATGCCACAACCCTTTAATACAGTTCCTGGGGGTCATGACCCACAGGTTGAGAACCACTGCTCTAAAAGGTGTTGAAGCTGCTCAGGGGTACTGCTGGGATGCACAGTTTAATTACACAGTGATCACACATGTCCTGGGCACTGAAGATGCACATAGAATCATGCCATGGTCTATCACCAAGGCCCCTCCCAGGAAGGCCCCTGTGCATACCTGGGCTGAGACCCTGGGGAAGCCCAGGCAGACGGGGGTGACACATCTGAGCTTGGCCTTGTAGGATACATGATTTCAGGCTTGTTTCCCATGGTACAGCACACTGCTACCTGAAGGGTCTGTGCTCACTTCTGTTTTGTGGTCCACCAGTCATCTGATAATTCAGCTTCCACTCAGCCCCACTGAGGTTCACACTGTGTGTGACAGTTATATTCTCAAAATGGAATTCCAGTTGTGTCATTTTCTGATTAAACTTATCAGTGATTAACCAAATCTCAGAGACCTGATGTTGAGCAAAAGAAGCCAAACACCGGGCGGCACCTGCAGCTCAGTGAGTAGGGTGCCAGTCCCATATGCTGGAGGTGGTGGGTTCAAACCCAGCCATGGCCAAAAACTGCAGAAAAAAAAAAAAAAAAGCCAAACACCAAAGAAATTCATGCCATGGGGCTCCATTTATGTGAAATTGACAAAGGGAAGCCGTGCCAGCAGGAGTAAGGACACCTGTTGCCTGTGGGAGTGGGAAGGGGCATGTGGGGAACACATTCAATTCCGTTTTCCATTCGTACATACTTACTTTATGGATGTTATGTCTCAAGTAAACATTTTGAAAACATAAGGAATAGGCAGAGAGGTAGGCAGGCACACGGCCTCTATGGGGGGCAGACTCCTTAACCGGGTGGGAACACGGGGGAAGGGCTGGTCCTGGGGAGGACATGTGGGACAGTAATATAGGAAAATGGCCTGGGCCAGGTCCTGGAGGGCCTCAAAGGCCCCACTGAGGAGTTGAGACTCCATTCTGAGCAGTGCACAGTATTCCCGTTGTTCTAATAGTGGTGTGATGTGGTTGCCTCCGTGCTTAGGAAAACAGCTCTGCAACAGGCAGGCTGGATGGCTCAAACGGGGAAGGAAGTGAGATTCATGAAGGTTGTTGAAAGTGATCTAGGAAAAGCAAGGGCCCGAACCCAGAGAGGTATGGAGGCAAGTGAGCCTGGGGCAGGTGAAGACAGGAGTTGGCATGAGGAGGAGGCAGAAAGGGAGAACCCTAGGTAGATGCCAGTGGCTGTGGCCAAGATGAGGAATGCAGCCAGTTCCTAGACCACAGGGCCACGCTCTGATGAGGCCCAGCATCTCTTCTTAGGCTAGTGGGGCTGGAGGGGGTAGGTGGTCAGTCCCTTCCTCTTTGTGTACTGACAACTTGGACAGAGGGTGAGCTCGCTTAACTGTAGCCATTTCCATGTCACTTGAGGAGGGGGCTCTAGAACCGTACACTGTGAGGGAAGGAAAATGGCTGGCTCCTGATGATGCTAAGGGCCTGGCCTCTTAGGAGGCTCCCAGGCGCCACTGAGTGCACAGTTACCTTCATGATGTCTCTTTCTCATGGCAGGAAATCACTGACCAGGATGTGTTTGGAGATGTGAGCACGAGTCTGGCTGTGCCAGAGAAAGTCAGAACTCCCATGAAGTCCAACAGGACAGATCCCCAGGGCTCCGCCTCACCCAGGTACCCCAGACCGGGAGGAAGCAGGGGTGCAGACTGTGACCACTGTTGACTGGGGCTCCAGAGCCCAGGGAAGTGTGGCTGGCAAAGCCTGGTGTTGGAAAGTCTATTTAACAGCCCTCTTTGCACACCCCTGGCAGCAAGGTGGAAGGGGTGCACACACCCCGGCAGAAGAGGAGCACACCCCTGAGGGAGAGGCAGCTCTCTAAGCCCCTGAGCGAAAGGACCAACAGTTCTGACAGTGAGCGCTCCCCGGACCTGGGCCACAGCACACAGGTACCACCTGAGCCCTGGCAAGACCAGGGCCCCCTGCAACACCCTGGACTTCAGGCTTATTTTAACCTCTTCCTTGGTCAGTTAATTGGAGAGGAAAGGAGAGATACTTTGAAATGCTCCAAATAAAAAGTCTTGAAGAAAGACAAAAGTTAGGGTAGTTTCCTGTATTTGTTATTCACTGCCAGGGCATCTGGCTAGGAGTGGCAGGGGGCAGGAGTGCTGACCGGTCCTGGCCTGCCGTATCTCTAGTGTCTTCTGCCTCTCGGCCTTCACCAGATGCTAGTGTGGGGGTTGTGTAGTGAGGCATCGTCCTAGAGGACAGCCACCCCCAGGTCTCCTTTGTGCCTCTGTGGGTCAGTTAACTGTGATTTCAAGCTGACAAATCAGCGATATTAAGATCTCTCTACTGAAATTCCTGAGTATTTGCTGGAAAAGGAGTCAGCAGAAATGGGACCTCAGGAGTTGTGCTCTCTTCTTAAGGCCTGTGGTGTCAGAGGTTTGGGGGGTGGAGTTCTCTGGCTGGTACACGGTTCTTGGAGAGTTAAGCAACAAGTCTGTTCATTTCCCTGATAAGTATTATCAAGAGAAAAGTGTGTGTCAGTCTGGCTTTCTGAGTTTGGTGCTATTACATAGCGGAAAATGAACCTGGGGTGAGGCATTATCCTCCTCGTAAATCACTGTTCCTGAAATACCTATTGTTCCCTCAGACAGCGGTCCCCACACAGCACTCGCTGCCTCTCGTTCTGTCTCTCCCTGTGGCCCTCTTTCTGTTCTCAGCACCTACTGGCTGCCCTCTGCCACCGCCTTGCATGGCACTATCCCGCTGCCTGCTGCCATTCCACATCCTTCCGTCATCCGCCTGTCCTGGCAGGACACCGGCTATGGCTTTGTCCTTAATGTCCTCTGAGACCTCTGTTTGTTTTGTTTTGTTTTTTTCTCCTCTCTTGTCCACTGTGGCCTGGCCAGTGTGAGACTGGCCCCCTGCACAGTTCCATGTTGTCCCTTCTCTCAGCACCCAATTCCAGGGACTCTCCACATGTTCATCCAACACCCTAGCCCCAGGCTTCCCAAGGACTGCCTAACAAATGACATTTTTGTGCCAGCAGATTCCAAGAAAGGTGGTGTATGACCAGCTGAATCAGATCCTAGTGTCAGATGCAGCTCTCCCCGAAAATGTCATCCTGGTGAACACCACCGACTGGCAGGGCCAGGTGAGGGCTTGAGCTGCAGCCATGCAGGAGTCCAGCTCCAGGCACGCAGGAGGGGGACAGCGGCCTCACCCAAGCTCAGAGCTCCCATATTCCAGTCCTACTTCTGTCATTCTCCAGCCTGTGGGGTCTGAAGTCGCTAACCTTTCCAGACCTCGGCTTCCAAGTATGTAAAAAAAGCAGCAGCATGGAAGGGAGCCAAGTGGGGAAGCACCAGGTGCTGCCACCAGCCAGGTGTTGGCCTGGTTCCCACAACAGGGAGAGCAAGGCCAGTCCCCCGCCACCCACTGGGACAGGGAAGCCTGGGGCACAGGCTGCAGAGGAGCCTCGGTGTCAGCAACCTTGAAGCCTGCCTGCCCATGATAGTCGGCACGGCTCAGGAAACCTGGCCACCTTTGCCCCCTTTAGTCTGAACCACAGAGGATAAGGGCCCTGCCACTTCTCCTGTGCCCCTCTCGCCTCTCAGCCCTTGTGAGGGAATGAGGTGTCCTGCCTGCCTTCTTTCTCTTCCCCACCCCAGTATGTGGCTGAGCTGCTCCAGGACCAACGGAAGCCGGTCGTATGCACCTGCTCTGCCGTAGAGGTCCAGGCCGTGCTGTCTGCCCTGCTCACCCGGATTCAGCGCTAGTAAGGCCCCTGCCTTCCCTAACTCTAAGCAATGATGGGACTTCCGAGCCTCACCAGACTGAGAAACCCCATGGGGTGCGTGGCAGGGACCTGGCACAGCCTGCTGTGTGAGCTGCCCTGGCAGCCTGGGTTTCAGGCCATGGGAGCAGCAGCTCCTGCTCCTCTGACTCCCTACCTAGACCTTGACTGGCTTCATCGTCTTCTTAACCCAAGATGGAAAAACAAAACCCAGGGTTTTAAACAACCCTTACTCCTTCCTCTAGCTGTAACATGCTACCTGACAATTGAGTTAGGTGGGGGGGGAACCTGCAGAATCTTCTCAGAGGGACCCAGAGGCCCCTGCACAACACACCTGCTATGGATTTCAGAGTCGGGGTGCACGCACAGGGTGAGCCCCAGGCAGCACCGCCAGGTGAACATCAGCCTCAACTCCCGGGGCAGCACTCGTCCTTTGACCCTGGGTCTCCTTTTAGCTGCAGAGTTCCACAGCTTGTTCTGTCATTCCACTTCATTTTGCTTATTGGTTTGCTCCCCCTATGGGTTGTTGACATCGCAGACAGCTGGCACTTGGGGCCTTCCCCTGAGCAGGGTTCTGACGGAGCCCTGGGTCCTCAATGACTGTCCCTCCTTCCCCAGCTGCAACTGCAACTCTTCAATGCCCCGACCAGTGAAGGTTGCGGCTGTGGGGGGCCAGAGCTACCTGAGCTCCATCCTCCGGTTCTTCGTCAAGTCCCTGGCCAGCAAGACCTCCGACTGGCTCGGCTACATGCGCTTCCTCATCATCCCCCTTGGTAAAGCCCCACAGCTCAACCCAGGGCCAGGTGGACTGGGCTGGGCTGTTCCCTACCTGCGCCTCCTGACCAAATTGCCTTCCCTGGTTTTCCATCAATCAGGTTCTCACCCAGTGGCCAAATACCTGGGCTCCGTGGACAGCAGGTACAGCAGCTCCTTCCTTGACTCCAGCTGGAGAGACCTGTTCAGCCGCTCTGAGGCACCGGTGTCAGGTAATGGCTCCATCCGGGGGCTTCCCCAGTTCTGGAGAGCCAGCCCAGGCTGGGGCGTGTGGCGCTGCTGCCCTTCCTCCTCTGGTTCCTGCTTCCAGGTGCTCCGCATGTTCACTTTTCCAGAGTGTGTGTGTTAAGTGGAGGCCAGAAGTGAGGAGGATCGTGTGTGGGCAGGCGAGGGATCCCTCCATTGTAGAGATGACATTGAGGAAGCAGAGAGTAGTTACCAAGCAGGCTCTTGACACATGAGTAACTGCACCATCCAGGTAGAGGAGGCAGGAATCAGAATGAGGCCGAAAAAGTGATGGGCAGAGACGGGTGGGCTGAGGCTCCTCTGGGAGACAGATGGCCAACACAGGCAGGCAGGAGCCGTGGGTGTGAAAGGAGGGGTGCGGTTGGCTAGGAAGGAGCAGGACTTGGAGAACTGCAGGTAAGAGCCCTGAGCAAGAGGCCCATCCTTTGCTTCACACTTCTCTGGGTTCAAAGCCAAAGGGCTCTCTCAGTCCTTTCCTTAGCTCTGCCGGGTCTCGGGGGCACTCCAAGGTTGAGGTTTTGCCTGCTAAAATCCACAGGCGGTCATTGCTTGGTCTTTCTGCAGAGCAACTGGACGTGGTGGGCCGGGTGATGCAGTATGTCAGCGGAGCAGCCGTGACACATCATCTCCCTGTGGCTGAGGCCATGCTCACCTGCAGACACAAATTGTAAGCTTGACCTCAGGTTTCTGAGGAACAGGTCGGGCGGGTGACAGGGATCTTGAATCAATTCCTTGTCCACACCCCAGGTGAGACTGGTGAGGCTCGGAGTTCCCTTCTAGGAACCCAAGAGATTGAGAAGGTCCCACTGCACCCTGTGGGTGCCCTCACCACCCCAGGCCTTCTGCCTCTCCCCTGTCCTAGTGACTGAGACTCAGCAGTGGGGAGCAGAGGGTGTAGCTGGCATGATCAGATCTTTGCCCCATTTTGTGTGCTGCACATCTATAGCCCATAATAGCCCCCACGCCCACCCCCAAGGAATGACAGGAGGATGTAATGTCACACTATGGGCTCCCTTGATGCTTCCAAGCCCCGCTCAGTCTCACCTGCTAACTGAAAGCTTTCCTGTGTCTCCCGTAGCCCCGACGAGGACTCATACCAGAAGTTCATTCCCTTCATTGGCGTGAGTACCGACTGCCCTCTACTCAGCACCTCTCCTGGCCTTCCTGTCCTCCCCCAGTAGCCACATGAAAATAAAAGATTCATTTAGAACAGTGGCTGGGGACTTCCCCAGAGGGGACCTAGCAGTGTCTGGAGACCTTTGTGGTTATCACAGCTGGGGCCACGCTGCAGCAGAGCATTCCCCAGGGCACAGGATGGTCCAGCAGTAGAGTGGCCCTACCCGGTCACAGCAGCTCTAAGGTGGAGGAAGCTGCCCTCCTGATGTCCTCCCTTTTCTGAATTACAGACTATCCCCATGTTTATTCCGCTTTATTGCACCAGGCCCTACCTAAACTTGGGAATGATGTCCAGGAAATTTCTGTAGGCTTCAGGGGAAAGGAAGTTGCCTCAGAAACATTAATAATAGAATATCATCTTTCAAGGAGAAGTCAGAGATACAGATATTTCTGTCTTTAGTGTCAGATGGACCACTGAAAGTTTCTGATCTTTCTTTTTTTATTTAATTAAGGAAAAAATCCCTATGCTTCTTAATTTTGAAAATAAAGGAAAATGCTAGGCACATTGGGTCACACCTATAATCCCAGCACTTCAGGAGGCTGAGGCAGGAAGATTACTTGAAGCCAAGAGTTCAAGACCAGCCCAAGCAAGAATGAGACCCTGTCCCTATGAAAAAAAAAAAATAAATTTAAGGCCAGGCATAGTGGCTCACACTTGTAATCCTAGTACTCTAGAAGGCCAAGGCAGGTGGATTGCCTGAGCTATTAGGCTGGTTAAGACCAGCCTGAGCCAGAGCAAGACCCCGACTCTAAAAATAGCTGGGTGTTGTGGCAGGCACCTGTAGTCCCAGCTACTCGGGAGACTGAGACAAGAGAATTGCTTGAGCCCAAGAGTTTGAGGTTGCTGTGAGCTGTGATACCAGGGCACTGTACCAGGGGTGACAAGTAAAACTCTGTCTCAAAAAAAAAAAGAACAAATTTAGGCTTGGCGCCTGTGACTCAACAGGCTAAGGTGCCAGCCACATACACCTGAGCTGGTGGGTTCGAATCCAGCCTGGGCCTGCCAAACAACAATGATGGCTGCAACCAAAAAAAAAAAAAATGTCCGGGCATTGTGGCGGGCGCCTGTAGTCCCAGCTACTTGGGAGGCGGAGGCAGGAGACTCACTTGAGCCCAGGAGTTGGAGGTTGCTGTGAGTTGTGATGACACGGCACTCTGTCCAGGGTGACAGCTTGAGGCTCTGTCTCAAAAAAAAAAAAAAAAGAACCAAATTTACCCAGGCATGGTGGTGCACACCTATATTCCCAGCTACTTGGGAGGCTGAGTCAGGAAGATCTCTCTTTTTTTTGAGGTTTTTTGGCCAGGGCTGGGTTTGAACCGGCCACCTCCGGCATATGGGGCTGGTGCCCTACTCTGAGCCACAGGCGCTGCCCAGGAGGATCTCTTGAGCCCAGGGATTTTAGTTTACTGTGACTATGATGATACCATTGTACTCCAGCCTGGGCAACAGACCCTGTGTCATTAAAAAAAGGCTTGGTGCCCGTGGCTCAAACAGCTAAGGCGCCAGCCACATACACCTGAGCTGGTGGGTTCGAATCCAGCCTGGGCCCACCAAACAATAATAATGGTTACAACAAAAAGTAGCCAGGCATTGTGGCAGGCGCCTGTAGTAGCTATTTGGGAGGCAGAGGCAGGAGAATTGCTTGAGCCCAGGAATTGGAGGTTGCTGTGAGCTGTGATGCTACGACACTCTACCCAGGGTGACAACTTGAGGCCCTGTCTCAAAAAAAAAAAAGAAGACGACAAGAAAGGAAGGGCCTCTTGGATGTCAGGACTACTGGCCTGTTGGTGTTTGGTAACAGCTGGGCCCCAAACACAGACTTGGTGGGGGGTGGGAGGGGTGTGCAGACAGAACAAGCTATGTAGCCCTACAGGGTCAGACCACACCAGGAAACTGGAAGCTCGGAATCCACTTATAAAACCTTCTCATTTCCAGAATAACTTGCGTCTTTTTCTTTCTCTTTTTCTTTCTTTAATTTTATTTTATTATTTATTTTTTTAATGTTATTTATTCATTTATTTATTTATTGCAGTTTTTGGCCGGGGCTGGGTTTGAACCCACCACCTCTGGCATAAGGGGTCAGCACCCCACTCCTTTGAGCTACAGGTGCTGCCCAATTTTATTTTATTATTAAATCTTGGCTGGGTACATTAGTGCAGTCAAGAGGTACAATGTGCTGGTTTCCTATACAATCTGAAATATTTTCATCAACTGTTTAATATAGCCTTTAGGGCATTTTCTTTGTTATTGTATGAAGAAGTTGTATTCTGCATTTAGTAAGTTTCGCTTGTACCCTTCTAAAATGCACCAT
>CAUYON010058549.1:0-19635 GCA_963573935.1 Arctocebus calabarensis
AGATGGAGACTTTACCTCTTTTGTGTTTACATGGATGGAGCTGGAACATATTCTTCTTAGCAAAGTATCTCAAGAATGGAAGAAAAAGTATCCAATGTACTCAGCCCTAATATGAAGCTAATTGATAGCTTTCATATGAAAATTAAGAATTTTTTGAATTGAATGCTTGGAACCTTAGGTATATATCCATGGGACTCCAGGGACTATGGAAGTGAGTTTGGAAACATGGCCACAGTTGTGTGAGTGTTAGTTCCGGAGTCAGGCAGCTGGATTTGAACTCTACCTCAGTTTCCACATCTGTAACATGAAAATGGTAATACTGCCTTCTGTGGTAACCATAGCGAATCACCACACACTGGGTGGTTTAGAAGAACAACACCAAAAATTATCTCAGAGTTCTTAAGGTTGAAAGTATAAGATTAAGGTATTGGTAGGGCCATGCTCTCCCTAAAGGCAAGAGGAAAGGACCTGCTCCAGGCCTGTCTCCTGGCTTCTGGCATCTTCAGGCATCCTGGGCTTGTAGATGTATCACAGGGATGTGCCACCTTTCTGGGGTCTTATCCCTGTGTCTTTACATCATATTTCCTCTGTCTATGTTAGTTTCTGTGTCCAAATTTCACTTTTTAATAAGAACACCAGTCATATTGAGTTAGAGCCCACTCTCCTGACTTTTTTTTTTTAACTTGATTACCTCTATAAAGGCCTCATTTCCTAATAAGGCCATATTCTGATGTACTGGGGGCTAGAATTTCAAAATAATCTCAAGGGGGCACAATTCAACCTCTAACACTATCCTTTGGTGTTCTGAGCATTAGAGATAAAGAATCTAAACTGCCAGGCACATTTCAAGTGCTCAAAAAGGAGTTCCTCAGCACATTCATAACAAGATGATTCATTGCCCCTCCCAGAGACACATTTCATGGCCATTTTTACACTCCACAATACCAACTGTAGTTTAGAATTTCTGGCATTGGAATGTGTCAGTGAGAGAAAGGCCCTTTGCTGTAGATCAAATTCCACTAAAATGTTTATGTACACTAGAGGCTAAGGCTGTCAGATTATTTACTGTGTTAGTTTTCAAAAATCACTTTGCACTAGACTCTGAGTCTTTTGATGATATACACTGCTCTATCTCCACCATCCAGCTGCTGCTTAGCCAGGACCAATCCTTTAGTCTTTCCAAATTTAGGCTTTAAGTTCTTTTCACGTAAAAGAAGCAGGCTGCTATACATTTTTCCCCCTTGTCTTTACTTTTTTTCTTTTTTCATTTGGATTTTGGGACTGAGCCTGTCTCTCTCACAAATGAAGAAAATTAATGCCAAGCTTGAGGCAGGACATCTTAAAAAGAAGACTTTGAAGGGAAAGAGATGTATCTGATGTGTTGTAATGAGCATGACCAACTTTGTCCAAAGACCTTACAATTCTTGTATTTCAATACTGGGTCGTCATATTCTCTGCAGATTAGGTTTCTAAGGCAAATGCAGAATAGTTCCCTTTGCCTCATGGGAATAAAAGTGTCTTTGTGGAGTCTCATGCCCATTAAGAGCAAGGAATAGAACCTAGCTCTCCAGGCCAGGTGAGGGTTTTTATGTGGTGAAGGGAGAACAGCGGGGACAAGTGTTACAGAGTGCCCTATTGGATAGGTACACATTTGACACAAGAGTGCTAAGTTATCAAGTTTTCTCTAAAGGCAATCATATATCTTGGGAATCCAGAGCCAAATTATATTTGACATTTCACTTAAAGCCTGAGACATCTTTATGTTATACCAGAGTCTAAGAATGCTAAAGCAGGAGGCCATTCAATTTGACAGAGTGGATGTTTCTATTCCTATCTCACCTTCCTAGGTAATAGACAAATCCTGATACTCCTTCCTTTTATTTCATCCTGATGCAAACCACTGAGTTAGCTCTCTGCTGAAATGACACTATCTCAAAGTTATTTTCTCTTCACAGAAATGTGAAGAGAAAATACAAAGTGAAGACAATTATCTTGAATCATTTGGAAGCTGCATCATGGCTGGCATTATTTATGCAGTGGGTAACAAAACTGTATTTACCTAGCTTGCATTTCATGTTGAAGAGGTATGGGAAGTTAGTGAATGTTTGAGTGGGAGATACATGAGCGAGACACCCATTAAGTGACATTTCTTCCAGATATGGAGGTAGAGCAGAGGGGCTAGGAAAACTGCCTTTAACTCGGGGTGTGGTGATTCTCTTCTCTTTCTTTCCTTTTTATTTTATTTTATTTATTTATTTTGAGACAGACTCTCATTTGGTCACCCTAGGTAGACTACCATGGTGTCTTTAGCTCACAGCAACCTCAACTCTTGGGCTCAAGCAATCCTCCTGCCTCAGCCTGCCAAGTAGCTGGAACTGTAGGCACCTGCCACAATGCCTAGCTACTTTTAGAGATGGAGTCTTGCTGTAGCTCAGGCTGGTCTCAAACTGGTGAGCTCAGGTACTCCACCCACCTTGGTCTCCCAGAGTGGTGGGATTATAGGTGTGAACCACTGCACCTGGCCCCGTTCTTTCCATTTGATGAGAAGTTTTTACTTGTCCATGTGGGTTTGGGAAGAAGCAGGATAGAGAAGAGAAAAAAGACAAACAGAATGTCAGTTTGATCCAGAATGTTCCAGAAAGTGTGGAAATAAATATAGTCTAAAATAAGAAAACTTTACAAGTATTATGTTAGCATTGTGATACAGATATATAATTCATAGAGAAAACAATGTACATATGTTGGGCAATGATGCTTAATTTAATTTTTTGTTTATAGGAGTACATAATCCAAGCTATTTGAAAATTATCAGCCAATTGCCTTAGGAAATTACAAAGCAGAATCAGTCCATCTTATAGTGAGCAATTATTTTATAAATTTGCAGTGTATTAATAGTTCTGTGTTAACCTTTGCAACAGAAACTAAGAAACATAAGTAACAGTTTTTGGCTCTAATCCACTCATAATGGGGCAGAATAAGGAGAATAGGTTGAATCTCCAGGGAGTTGCTGGGGGCTGAGAATGTGCATCCGTCTTTTCATGCCCGTGTCTATGTTGGGCCTCACATAAAGCAAGTCATGGAGAACAGTTGGTAGAGTAAAGAAACGAGTGACAGAGTGAATAAACAAATGAAAAAGTGTGCTGGCAGACTTATGCTAAGTGGTCTTGAAAGAAAAAAAATGTACAAGCTGCATGATCCTATTTTAACTGCAAAACTCTACAAGTACAGCCATGTTCTTTTTCATAGGCTCCAAACAGGTCTCTGTTTTAAAAAAAGCTCCTCCAACGATGGGCAGACATGCAGTTCCCTCAAACATCACCTATCATTGTACTGCCTTCTCCAAAATGTTTTGCCTCATTATCCTCTCTCTTTTAAATACATCCCTATAATGTTATAACCAGATGCTATGGCACCAGTGCAGGTACCTTATAAAATCTTAGAAAATTAAAAATAAAAACCCAACTCAGCACATTCCCATCATTTGGAAGTTACCATTGTTACCACCTGGGGACATATCCACCTGAGCCTGAGCATATCTACAGCATTTCACACCAAAATGAAATCGTACTGTACATATTATTTAGCCACTGGCTTCTTTTATATTAGTGATATCTACCTTGTTTATCTTATTATATTATAAATTTGTCAAATATTCTCCCAAATAACATTCAAATGACTTTTGTGGTTGGTTTCTCCTATATCAATCCAGAACCATAATGAGCCAGGTTATTGTATCACTAAACAGTGCCACGCTAGAGCTTGCTTGTACCACCCACAAGACTCAATTATTAAGCTTTTAAGAATTTTCCAGGGCAGTGCCTGTGGCTCAGTGAGTAGGGCGCCAGCCCCATATATTGAGGTGGTAGGTTCAAACCCAGCACTGGCCAAAATGCAACAAAAATAGCTGGGTGTTGTGTCCAGTGCCTGTAATTCCAGCTACTTGGAGGCTGAGGTTGAGGCTTAAGCCCAAGAACTGGAGGTTGCTGTGAGCTGTGATGTGGCTGCACTCTACTGAGGGTGACAAAGTGAGACTCTGTCTCTTAAAAAAAAACAAAAAGAATTTTCCAAGTGGGTTGATGTCCCATTGATAGCTTGAAGTGGCCCCAGAGGGAGTTTTTACAATAGGGAAATCAGCAAATATTGTAAATCAGTCATGGCCTGCCCATGACTCCAGTTGATTATGAAATATTACCAACAAACCTTTGCCCCTGACCTCCTTTACTCTTTTGTGGTGTCCCCTTGTTTCTGTTTTCTTATGACACTTTTCTTATGATCTGTTAATGAGAAAAGTTCAGTTGTCCTGCAGAATATACTGTCTTCTGCATTTGGCTGGCTGTGGTTTCATTTACTTCATATCTTTCTTGCATGTCATATATGTCCCATATACTGACTATTATGTTGAAAGGCTTAATACTTTCCAGTTCAACATTTATGGCTTGCTATGAGTTGACTTTAGATATATAGTAGTGTAGTATACTCTGGACACATAATAGGTCATTGACCCATCATTACCATACTAACATTAACACCTGGATTAAAGTAATGACAGTTTAGTCCCTTCACTATGGAATAACACCTTTCTCTTGGGACCTGAAAAAGTCATCTGTGTAGTATTAGTTTGCATTAGATGAAAGTATTACTGTGCAAAACCATTCATCTAGGGTTTTGACACCGATTGATAATCCTAGCATGAAGCAGTTATTTAATTAGGGTTTCTAAAAGGTTTTTAAAGATCCTGCCACTCTTTCTTCAATTGTTAGCTAACATTTCTGTGCAAAAAAAGATTCCTTCACCAAGTGGGTGATTTTGTTACCAAAAAACCTAGTTACTAGGAGAAAGAGAGGATAAAGTATCAAGTCTTTCACTTTATATCCCAATTTTCAAAGAGAGAAGTTATCTTAATACTTGCTTCATGTGGTGATAAATGAGATTTTTATTACTTTCTTTTAAAATATCATTATGGACTCATTGATTTTTTGTTTTATTGATTCAACCTGTTGCAATCTATTAAGCTCATTATTCTTTTGTCATAAAATTGACCAGTAGCAGCCCCTCCACATTGGCTCCTGGGCCATGGTCCCATTTAGTCTTTGCAAGCTCTAGTCTTTGCTAGTTTTGGGCATGAGAAGTCCTAAGCTCACCTTCTTCCTTTTCTTACCCAGACTGGGTATCAACCATTTCTCCAGGGAGCCTTTATTTCTTTTCATTGGGAACAGTAATAGAACAACACCTTGGTGAGAAAGAGATTCAGTACTGTTAGGTCCTTGCTTCTAGGACCTTTTAGGGTCTTTAAATATGTAGTATATGCTTGAAAAGTCATGATGTCATATTCACTATTTAAACTAAAGTATTAACATTAAGAGTGCTTTCACTTCTTAAAATTTTATTTTTGTATTCCATCTTTTTCACTGAAAGTTTTGATTCTTAACATCATTAAAATAATTATTTGGCTCAGCGCCTGTGGCTCAATGGGCTAAGGTGCCAGCCACGTACACCTGAGCTGGCGGGTTCAAATCCAGCCTGGGTCCACCAAACAGCAATGACGGCTGCAACCAAAAAACGGCCAGGTGTTGTGGTGGGCACCTATAGTCCCAGCTACTTGGGAGGCAGAGGCAGGAGACTCGCTTGAGCCCAGGAGTTGGAGGTTGCTGTGAACCGTGATGCCACATCACTCTATTCAGGGTGTCAGCTTGAGGCTCTGTCTCAAAAAAAAAAATTATTTACTTTAGTATATATCATGAAGAACAGTTTACAAATACTAACACTTTACAACAAATAATATAATGACTCAGAGAGGTTTACTTTTTTTATTTTTTATTAAATCATAGCTGTGTACCTTAATGCAATCATGGGGTACAGTGTGTTGTTTTCATATACAATCTGAAATATTTTCATCAAACTGGTTAACATAGCCTTCATGGCATTTTCTTGGTTATTATGTAAAGACCTTTATATTCTGCATTCAGTAATTTTCACCTGTACCCTTGGTTTACTTTTTTAAATGTGCTTCTTTTGGTCTAAGAACATCTCACACTACTTATTGACAATAAAATATGATTTTTAGTCCTTTGAATGAAATCCTTTTGCTGTTACCAAAGTGATGTAAAGTTAGGTATATTTGGTTCAATTTATTTTCAACTTGAGAAGGTTTTTTTTTTTTTTTTTTGGTACAATTTCCTTGAAGAGTTAATACATACACATGAGTAAGAGGTCAAAATTGAATGAGATGTATTCACATAAAAGTCTTGCTTTCATTATTTCCCCCTTGTCAAATCTGTGTAATCATTTAATAATTAGTGTTTTTTTTATCATTCTAGTGTTTCTCATGTATATAGATACATATATGAATATCCCCATATATATTTACATATGTGTGTGTGTGTGTATATCCCCATTTGCTATAGACACCATTCTGTGTCTTGCTGTTTGTTATTCTACAATAGTTATTTTGATCTTTCTATATTAGTACATAAATATTATACTCATTACTTTTTTATCTTTGCAGACACTCCTTCTTGAGGGTATACAATAGTTATTTAACCTGTCTCTCATTGCTGTATACTTGGATTTTTCCCACTATTCCCTTTATGCAATTTCATACTTACACAGTTGTAAATGTGGAATAGGATGAATTGCAGTGTGAAAAGGCATTTGTTGTTTTGGTAGGTGTTGCCAAATTCTCCTAGAAATGATACCATTGTGCTAACTTATTAGCAATATGGAACCATATACAACACTGTCAATATTCTAATACTTCAACCACAGAGAGTGTTGTGAAACTTTAGGTGAAAATAGCATCTTTCTAGAGATTGTATTGGCATTTCTTTTAGTATATGTGTGATACTGAAAGTTTCTTTCCATGTTTAAGGAAAACTTGTGTTTTGTTGTAGTTCTTTACCTGTTCTCTATTGAATGTTGGCCTTTCTCTCCTAGATTTCTAGGAACTCTGTTTGATGAGCTTAACCTTTCTTTGTCTGCCATATAGGCTGCATTTTTTTTTCTGTTTGTCATTTCTTTTGACTGTGCTGATGATACTTTCTGCCAAACAGAAGTTTTTATTTTCATGTGTTCACATTTGTCATTCTTGTCATATGGGTTTTCTCTGCTCTGAAGTTTTATTTATTTATTTATTTATTTATTTAAAGTCTCACTCTGTTGCCTAAGCTAGAGTGTTATGACACCAGCCTAGCTCACAGCAGCCTCAGACTCCTGGGTTCAAGTGATCCTCCAGCCTCAGTGTTCCAAGTAGTTTGGAATATATGTGTCCACCATGATGCCCAGCTATTTGTTTTTATTGTTTTTAGTAGAGATGATGATCTCACTTTGCTGCTCAGACTGGTCTTTTGGCCTCCCAGAGTGCTAATATTACGGGTGTAAGCCGCCATACCTGGCCTTCTTTGCTTTAAAGTTTTAAAGGAGTTTGTTATTTTTTTTCTGGTACAGTAGAATCGCTATAGTTTACCTCCTCCCTACAGTGACCAGCTCCTTAAGTTGACCTAATTTTCATAGGCCAGACATGCGCCACATGTGTGTACCAGTACAGTAGGCCTGGTTCCTTATGTTGACCACCTCTTATGTTGACAAGTTTGTTATGGTCTCTTGGGTCATCAACTTATATTTGATTCATTTAGCTTATTATCTTCTATTATCTTTTCTAAGCTCTTGACTCTTGGCTCTCACCCTACTGATTTTTTAAACTGATATTTATGGAGCCCTTAATTCACTCCCATGAATGCCTCATTCTTGTATATTTTAGTTCCACTATGCCTCTTCTCACATGGCTCTTCTCCTCTCAAAATATTACTTTTCCTTTATGTCTCTAAGTGAGTCATATTTTCATTGGTGATATCATTGAACAGCATAGCCAATGTCTGCCTTTGTAGCTGCTGAAATTTCTATAAAATTTTATGACTGGTATCACTAGTTATGATGGACTATTTACTGCTTTGTATTTTTAGTTGGTACCTATATGAGCTACTTAACAATTAAATGGAAGCTGCTTAAAGTCCAGAATCAAATTCTATTTTTCAATGTCCCCCCTTCAGCTACTGGAAAATCATCTGCCTCTGTGACCCATCTCAGATCTCTGGATATTCAAAGCATCTGCCTCTAAGAAAAAAAAAATTCTTTCTCACTCTCTCTCAGTCATTTGTAGTCTGTTGAGAAATTAGCTGTAACCACTACATTACCTAGAAAAAAACCCATAAAATAAAGATTCTTGGTAGTTTATTAGAATGTACCAAAAAGGATAAAAATATAAGGTATGAAAATTGCAATCAGGACAATGATTGCATGTGGTCAATGGTTCGCATCTCCCATGAATGATCAATCTCCCATTAATGCTCAAAAAACCATGGGACCAAGATCTCTCTTCAGAGACAAAGAAACAGGGCTAGTCTGGATTTCTTGCTGACCGGACTACTCCAGAAATTAGCTCCTCAAAAAAGTGATTCTGAGGTAGAGCCACCATTGCCTTGTACCTTGGACAGCAACACAAGTGGGGAAACAGCCAGCCCTTTATTGGATGGGTGGTAGACCTGGGTCTATAACTGGTAGAAAAGAGGGAATAAAAGTGGAAGGAGCATTAAGAAAGCAAAGGCCCACCTTATCGCTCAAGGAAAATCACAACAAAGCCAGAGATAAGACAAAGGAGAAAGGACAGATTTATGCCAGGTGGAAAGAAGGGCATGTTTGGGGCTGGATAATGTTTTCTTAGATTACACCAGGCAGCTGCCTTCCTTCTTGGAGTCTAAAATTTTCTTCAACAACTGAGTCGTCCTTGCTCAGTACAACAAGATGCAACCTGTCTATGCCATAGTAAGCCTGCAAATGAGAAAATCCAGAATTTTCTACCTAGTGTTAAAGCCTCTTCCTAAGGCATCTGTTGACTGATGAGGGGAGTTCAGGCCTTATATCCTGTATGGAAGGGTCTGATGATTATGGGTGCTAAAGTTGTTGCTTATGATTGAGTCCTGAAGTTTTGTGCATAATGAGTAAAAATTGGAATACATAATATTGGAATTTAAAGTTCATAACTGTTTCATCTATTACTTCATTCATTCATTCATTCATTTATTCAGCATATACTTATTGAGTTTACTGTTTTCTAGCAACTTAGCCAAGCTGTAAATATGTAAAGTAAAATAAGATATAATCTTGTTTTCAAGAATCTTCTAAAAAAAACCCCCAAAAAACAAAAGAATCTTCTAGTAAAGAACAATGGCTCTCCAGGTTTTTTTTTAATCTCACAGTCAGGCAATAAACACTTTTCAGCATGCACCCCGATTTTTAGTTATTCATAATGGAATACTTAACTATTCTTAAAAAAATTATAAAATTTATACAAAAGCAAACCTTACAAAACATTTCTAAATATATAAATCAAAGTCTTAATATTTTTCTCTCTTAGAATGTTTTTGTAAAAATTATTGAATACAATACAAATGCATTATGGTTGATTGAAATCTATCTCACATCCAAGTAGAAAGCAGGTCAGTTAAAACAGAATTTGTCAAGGACCTTCTTGCTTGCTTTTTTTTTGGTTAAGAACAAAATTTTAATTGTATAATTTCTTGGTTTCTTTCTTTACTTTCTTTTTGTTTTTTGTTAAATCATAGCTGTGTACTTTAATGCAATCATGGGGTACAATGTGCTGGTTTTATATACAATCTGAAATATCTCCATCAAACTGGTTAACATACCATTCATGGCATTTACTTAGTTATTGTGTTAAGTTTATATTCTACATTTAGTGAGTTTCACCTGTACCCTTCTAAGGTGCGCTGTAGGTGTGGTCCTACCAACTACCTTCCCTCCATACATCCTCCCCTCCCAATGAATGTTGGGATTCATTGAGGGTACAAGAAACCAGATTACACTGATTGCATTTGTTAGGAAAGTCCCTTTTATAATCGTGTTTTGCCCCCAAAAGGTGTGGCACACACCAAGACCCCACTATCCTCGCTTCTTCCCTCTCTCTGCTGTTCCTTTCCCCATCCTTCTCATTCTTTCTCTCTCTGCTCTCCCCTTCCCCCACCCCCACCGTGTAATTAATTGTTCTCATATCAAAATCAAGTACATGGGATTCATGCTTCTCCATTCTTGTGATGCTTTACTAAGAATAATGTGTTCCACTTCCATCCAGGTTAATATAAAGGCTGTGAAGTCTCCATTTTTTAAATGGCTGAATAGTATTCCGTAGTGTACATATACCACAGCTTGTTAATCCATTCCTGGGTTGGTGGGCATTTAGGCTGTTTCCACATTTTGGCGATTGTAAATTGAGCTGCAATAAAAAGTCTAAACTTTTGTATCATAAAGTGTCCTTATGATAAAATAATTTTTTTCCATCAGGGTAGATGCCCAGTCAAATGGGAGGTCTAGCTCGAGTTCTTTGAGAGTTCTCCATACTTCCTTCTAAAAATGTTGTATCAGTTTGCAGTCACACTAGCAGTGTAAAAGTGTTCCCTTCTCTCCATATCCATGCCAGCATCTGCAGTTTTGAGATTTTGTTATGTGGACCATTCTCACTGGGGTTAGATGGTATCTGAGGGTGGTTTTGATTTGCATTTCTCTAATAATTATGGATGATGAGCATTTTTTTCATATGTTTATTAGCCATTCATCTGTCTTCTTTAGAGAAGGTTCTATTCATGTCTCTTGCCCATTGATATATGGGAGACCAGCTTTTTTCATGTAGATTAATTTGAGTTCTCTATAGATCCTAGTTATCAAGTTTTTGTCTGATTCAAAATATGCAAATATCCTTTCCCATTGGGTAGGTTGTTTATTTGCTTTGATTGTTGTCTCCTTAGCTGTACAGAAGCTTTTTAGTTTAATTAAGTTCCATTTGTTTATTTCTGTTGTTGTTGCAATTGCCAATGGCAGTCTTCTTCATGAAGTCTTTCCCGAAGCTGATATCTTCCAGTGTTTTTTCCTATGCTTTCTCTCAGGATTTTTATTGTGTCATGCCTTAAATTTACATCCTTTATCCATCTTGAATCAATTTTTGTGAGTGGAGAAAGGTGAGGGTCCAGTTTTAGTTTTTTACATGTGGATATCCAGTTCTCCCAGCACTATTGATTGAATAGGGAGTCTTTCCCCCAAGTTATATTCTTGATTGGTTTATCGAAGATTAGGTGTTTATAAGATGTTAGTTTCATTTCCTGGTTTTCTATTCGATTCCAAATGTCTATCTCTCTCTTTTTGTGCCTGTACCATGCTGTCTTGACCCCTATGGCTTTGTAGTACAGCATAAAATCTGGTATGTGATGCCCCCAGCTTGGTATTTGTTACTAAGAACTGCCTTAGTTATACAGGTTTTTTTCTGGTTCCATATAAAATGCAGAATCATTTTTTCCAAGTCTTGAAAGTATGATGTTGGTACCTTAATAGGGATGGCATTAAATAGGTAGATTGCTTTGGGAAGTATAGACATTTTAACAATGTTGAATCTTCCCAGCCATGAGCATGGTATGTTCTTCCTTTTGTTAATATCCTCTGCTATTTCCTTTCTTAGGATTTCATAATTTTCTTTACAGAGTTCCTTCACTTCCTTTGTTAGGTATATTCCTAGGTATTCCATTTTCTTTGAAGCTATGGTGAACGGAGTTGTGTCTTTAATTACCCTCTTATCTTGACTGTTACTGGCATATGAAAAGACTACTGACTTGTGGACTTTGATTTTATATCCTGATACATTATTGTATTTTATTTTTATTTTTATTTTTTGGCAGTTTTTGGCCAGGGATGGGTTTGAACCTGCCACCTCCAGCATATGGGGCTGGCACCATACTCGTTGAGCCACAGGCACCCCCTCATTATTGTATTTTTTGATGACTTCCAGGAGTCTTGTGGTTGAATCTTTGGGGTTCTCTAAGCATAAGATCATATTGGCATCAAAGAGGGAGAGTTTGACCTCTGCTACCATATGGATGCACTTTATTTCTTTGTCTTACTGGAGTTAGATGATATCTCAAAGTAGTTTTGATTTGCATTTCTCTGATCATTAAGGATGGTGAGCATTTTTTCATGTGTCTGTAGGCTGTGAGCCTGCCTGTCTTCTTTAGAGAATTTTCTCTTCAAGTCCTTTGCCCACCCTGAGATGGGATCACTTGTCCCTTTTGTTGCTAATACGTTTGAGTTCTCTGTGTATTCTGGTTATTAAACCTTTGTCTGAGGCATAACCTGCAAATAATTTCTCCCATTCTGAGTGCTGTCTGCCTGCTACACTTACTGTGTTCTTAGAGGTGCAGAAACTTTTTAGTTTGATCAGGTGCCAGTAGTGTATTTTTGTGACTGCTTCAAATGCCTAGAGAGTCCTCATAAAAATTCACCCAGGCCGATTCCTTCAAGAGTTTTCCCTGCACTTTCTTCTAATATTTTTATAGTTTTATGTCTTATTTTAAATATTTGATCCAGTGAGAGTCTATCTTAGTTAATGGTGAAAAGTGTGGGTCCAGTTTCAGTCTTCTACAGGTCACCAGCCAGTTCACCCATCACCATTTGTTAAATAGGGAATCTTTCCCCCACTGGATGTTTTTAATTGGCTTGTCAAAGATCAAATAGCAGTAAGTAGCTGGGTTCATCTCTTGGTTCTCTATTCTGTTCCATACATCTATCTTTCTGTTTTTGTGCCAAACCATGCTATTTTGATCACTATCAATTTATAATACAGTCTTAGGTCTGGTAGCATGATTCCTCCTGCTTTGTTTTTATTTCTGAGCAATGTCTTGGCTATTCAAGGTTTTTTCTGATTCCATATAAAATGAAGTATTTTTTTCAAGGTCTTTAAAATATGACAAAGGAGCTTTAATAGGAATTGCATTAGAATTGTATTTGCTTTGGGTAGTATGGACATTTTAACAATGTTAATTCTTCCCAGCTATGAGCATGTTATGTTTTTCCATTTGTTGACATGTTCAGCTATTTCTTTTGTTAGAGTTTCGTCGTTCTCTTTATAAAGATCTTTCACATCCTTTGTTAGGTATAGTCCCAAATATTTCATCTTCTTTGGTACTACTGTGAAAGGGATAGAGTCTTTGACTGTTTTTTAGCTTGACTATTATTGGTATATATAAAGGCTACAGATTTATGAGTGTCGATTTTGTAGGCTGAGACATTGCTATATTTCTTGATCCCTGAAAATAGTTTCATAGTAGAATCTCTAGTGTTTTCCAGATATACAGTCATGTCATCTGCGAAGAGTGAAATTTTAATCTCTTTGACCCTATGTGGGTACCCTTGATCACCTTTTCTTCCCCAATTGCAATGGCTAAAACTTCCATTTCGATGTTGAAGAGCAATGGAGACAATGGACAACCTTGCCTGGTTCCTGATCTAAGTGGAAATGATTTCAATTTAACTCCATTCAATATGATGTTTGCTGTGGGTTTGTTGTAGACGGCCTCTATTAGTTTAAGAAGTGTCCCTTCCATACCAATTTTTTTAAGTGTTCTGTTCATGAAGGGATGCTGGATATTATCAAAAGCTTTTTCTGCATCAACTGAGAGAATCATATGGTCTTTGTTTTCTAATTTGTTTATGTGCTGAATTACATTTACGAATTTATGTATATTGAACTAGCCTTGAGACCCTGGGATAAAGCCCACTTGGTCATGGTGTATGATTTGTTTGATGTGTTGCTAGATCCTGTTTGTTAGGATCTTATTGAATATTTTTGCATCAATATTCATTAGTGATATTGGTCTGTAGTTTTCTTATCTTGTTGGGTCTTTTCCTGGTTTAGGGATCAAGGTGATGTTTGCTTCATAGAATGTGTTGGGTAGTACTCCATCTTTTTCTATATTTTGGAAAAAGTTGAGTTATATAGGTACTAGTTCCTCTTTAAAGGTTTGGTAGAATTCTGATATGAAGCCATCTAGTCCCAGGCTTTTCTTTTTAGGGAGATTTTGTGTAGTTGATTCTATTTCAGAACTTGATATTGGCCTGTTCAACATTTCCACTTTATTCTGGCAAAGTCTAGGAAGGTGGCGTGCTTCCAGGTATTGGTCGATTTCCTTCAGATTTTCATATTTCTGACAGTAATATTTCTTGTAATATTCATTAAGAATTTTTTGAATTTCTGAGGGGTCTGTTGTTATTTCGTGTTTACCATTTCTGATTGATGAAATTAGAGATTTTACTCTTTTTCCTTGATTAGATTAGACAAAGGTTTATCTATTTTGTTGACCTTTTCAATGAACCAACTTTTTGATTTATTGATCTATGGTATAATTCTTTTGTTTTCAATTTCATTTAGTTCTGTGCGAATTTTGGTTATTTCTTTTCTCCTGCTGGGTTTGGGTTTGGAATGTTCTTCCTTTTCCAGTTACTTGAGGTTTCCCATTAAGTTGTTAACTTCCGGGTGGGTGGGGGCCCAGCTGGTGCTCCACAGCTCTCTGTGACACCGGAGCTGGCCGGTCGCCTGGGTCCCCAAAGACCCCACCATGGTGCCCGTGGGTGCGGTGGGGATGCATCTCCCTGCGTCTGGATTGGACATCTTCAGAGATCTGAGGAAGATGAACAAGCACCAGCTCTACTACCAGATGTTAAACTTTGCCATGATAGTGTCTTCTGCACTCATGTTATGGAAAGGCCTAATCATGCTCACTGGCAGCGAGAACCCCATTGTGGTGGTGCTGAGTGGCAGCATGGAGCCAGCCTTCCACAGGGGAGACCTTCTGTTTCTCACAAATTTTCGAGAAGACCCCATTAGAGCTGGTGAAATAGTTGTTTTTTAAGTTGAAGGACGAGACATTCCAATAGTTCACAGAGTAATCAAAGTTCATGAAAAAGATAATGGAGACATCAAATTTCTGACCAAAGGAGATAATAATGAAGTTTGCAACATAGGCTTATACAAAGAAGGCCAGAACTGGCTTGAAAAGAAAGATATGGTGGGAAGAGTGAGAGGGTTTTTACCATATGTTGGTATGGTCACCATAATAATGAATGATTATCCAAAGTTCAAGTATGCTCTTTTGGCTGTAATGGGTGCATATGTGTTACTGAAACGTGAATCTTAAAATGAGCTGCAGTTCTTTAAACCAGACCGACATGAATTCTGTTGCAAAAGAGAAAAACTAATATATTTGAAATGTTCCACTTTCTGTGTAAAAAGGAAACAGTGTGGAGATGTGTTTGTCTTGTCCAAATAAATGATTCATCAGTTAAAAAAAAAAAGTTGTTAACTTCCTCTCAGTCCATGATCTTGAGGAAGGCTTGCAGTGCTATAAATTTGCCTCTTAGGACTGCCTTTGCACTATCCCATAAGTTCTGATAATTCATATCTTCATTGTTGTTTTGTTCCAATCGTTTGGCAATTTCCTTCTTAATCTTGTCTGTGACCCATCTATCATTCAGCATTCCATGTTTTTGTTTGAGTATGTAAATTACTGTTATTACTGAGTTCAAATTTTATTCCATGGTGGTCCGTGAAGATGCAAGGAATAATTTCTATTCTTTTAAATTTGCTGAGTTTAGACTTCTGACCTAAGATGTGATCAATTTTGGAGTATGTTCCATGGGCTGATGACAAGAATGTGTATTCAATTTTATTAGGATGAAGTGTTCTGTAGATATCTGTTAAATCCAGATGTTGAATGGTTAAGCTTAAATCTAAAATTTCTTTACTTATCTTCTTATTGGAGGATCTATCCAACACTGTTAGAGGAGTATGAAAATCTCCAACTACTATGGAGCTGGAGGAAATCAAGTTACTCATGTCTATTAGAGTTTTTCTTATAAATTGAGGCGCATTCTGGTTGGGTGCATAAATATTAATAATTAAAATATCATCGTATTGAGTATTACATTTAACATATATGAAATGTCCGTCTTTATCCTTCCTTACTTTGGTTGGTTTAAAGCCTATTGTATCTGCAGATAAGATTGCAATGCCTGCTTTTTTGTTTTCCATTTGCCTGGAATATAGATAACCATCCCTTCACCTAGAGTATATATTTATCTTTTAAGGTAAGATGAGATTCTTGTATGCAGCAGATATCTGGCCTGAGTTTTTGTGTCCGGTCAGCTAACCTATGCCTTTTTAGAGGATAATGTAAACCACTCACATTAATGGAAAATATTGATAAATCTTGAGAAAATCTAGTGGACATTTTTAATACTTTAGTCAGTGTGGAAGTTGGACTTTGATAAAAAGTTTCTGGATGAGTTTACTTTTGCGTTGGAGTAATACGCTGGTCATTATGGAGAATAGGTCTGAGAATATCCTGGAGAGCTGGTTTAGTTGTAGCAAATTTCATCAACATGTGGATGTCATTAAAGTATTTAATTTCTCCATCATAAATGAAACTCAGTTTAGCTGGATACAAGATCCTGGGTTGAAAGTTATTTTGTTTTAGGAGATTAAAATTTTAATGACCATTCTCTTCTAGCTTGAAAGACTTGATCAGAGAGATCTGCAATTATTCTAATATTCTTCCCCTTGTAGGTTATAGATTTCTTGCATCTGGCTGCTTTCAAAATTTTCTCCTTCATATTAACTTTAGAGAACTTAATTATGATGTGCCTAGGTGATGTCTCTTCTGGGTTGAGTTGTGCTGGGGTTCTGAAACTGCTATCTGAATTTCAGAATCTCTTGGCATGTCCCTGGAAAATTCTCTTTCATAATCTCATAAAGAAGAGACTCTGTGCCTTGTGACACCACTTCATTGTTTTCAGGTATCCCTATAAGGCGAATATTAGTTTTCTTTGAGTTATCCCAGAGCTGTCTGAGAGAATATCCATTTTTGCCTTCCATTTCTCTTCCTCTTTGTAGGTTTGGGAGCATTCGAAATCTTTGTCTTCCATGTCAGAAATCTTTTCTTCTGCTTGCTCCATTCTGTTGCTGAGGGATTCTACTGTGTTTCTCAGATTTTTGAGGGCTGCAACTTCTTGTGTGAATGTGTCAAAATCTTTGGTCATTTGGCCTTTGAATTCCTTGACTTCTTGAGACAATTTTTGAAATGCAACCTGAATTTCTAAATCCAACTTTTCCTCTATTTTATAAATCTTGTTTGCAATCCAAATTCTGAATTTGATTTCTGACATCTCAGCCATCTGTTTATGCATAGGATTGTCATTTGTGTCTGCCAAATTGTTCCTTGCGGAGGTTGATCTACTCTGGTTGTTCATGTTTCCAGAGCTTTTCTGTTGATTCTATCCCATGATTAATTTTACACTGTTCAGCTGGATGAGTAGATAAGGACAAGTTTTGTAGGGGGTTCTAGGAGTAATGATTACCAAACCTTTTTCTTGAAAGCTAGGACTAGTGTCTGTACCTTTCCCCCCAGAGTTTTTCCAAGGACCTTTACAGTGCTACTGCTTGTGAAACTGGGGACCGTTTTGGTGTGGTGCGGTTAAGTGGCTCTGTCTTATTTTCAGCTGTTCTTGTCTTACCCTAGAGAATCAGTTACTCTGGATTGAAATCTGAGCTGTACAGAAATACCAGCAGTGAAGTCACTGCACCCCCCACAGGCAACAATTGGAAAAGCAAAATCAAACCTTCCCACTACTACACACCCAGGGTACCATTTTGGAAAGTCCTTGGGTGATTGGCCCAGTTGAAGAGGTCCCAATCAATTTTCCCAGCCAGCACTAGTCTCAAATGGAAGCATTAAAAAGTCTTTGGCAACTAGATAGCAGGAATCTGCTGGAAGCTCTAGTATAACTTGCTCCGGTGCTCTGTGAGCTCAGGAGGGCCCCCCCCACCAGGAAGTAGATTAGTCTGGGAAGGTTGATGCCTCCCTCCCCACCTTGCCCCTCTGTCACACCCAGTTGGTCGTAATCCTGCAGGGCTGTGTTTCAGTTTCCTCCAATGAGCAGATGCTCTAGAGGTTTGTGCCTGCCTGGGTCACAGGGAGGTCTGTGGCTCCTCAGCCATTCTGCCACTCCCTGTCACTGTTTGGCAGGGTGAGGTGTGGCCTGACAACCTGGGTACTTGATAGGGGCTGGGGCTATTCACTCAGTTCCGGCCCTGTCCCTGATTGTTGTTGCTGATAGAACAGAACAAGTTTGCAGAATTTGTTTTTGTCATGGCTAGTTTCCCCTGATGAGACGTTGGACGGACAGTAGGTTTGACTTAGTCTATGAGTTCCAGCCCTTTGTCTCAGCTTTCATCTCCTGACAGCCAGGTGTGTCTGAAGCTAAGTAAAGTAGCCTCCCTGGGTGTCAGCTGACTTTGTGTGTATTCTAATCCCCGTGCTCCATCCCGGCCGTTACTGCCTCAGGCATATCCTTCACGCGCCTTGGTTGCTGGTCCACTCTGCCAGTGGCTGCCATCGGAGAAGTCACCCGGCTTCCCCTGGCCACTCCTCAAAACATCCCCAGGGGTGTGAGCACCACTGCCTTTGTTCCTGCCACTGCGGCTTCCACTCCGTGCCTCAGGGGACTGCCTCTCCAGTTCAGCCACCTCTCGGCTCACTTTGCTCTCACCACTGCCAAGCCAGAAATTGCCGAGCCAGAAAATCAGCACAGTTCAGCAACAGTCTGCGTCCTGTCCACAACCCTTGAGAAAATGTCCAAGAATCTGGACTCTGTGGGGGATAGGCCTCCAGACCTCGGGGTGAGAGTGGAGGGGAGTGCTAGGAGTTCAAACTTGCAGGTAGAGAATATGTACAGTTTTATACAGTTTTAAGCCTGGTGGGAGAGTGCCGTGGCACCCTAGTAGGGGAAGGAGATCTGGTTTTTAAAGGGTCTGTCCAGTGGGGTAGAGTGGGAAGACTTTTGAACTCTGCTCGCTTGTTTGTATGGAGGTATGGAGTATACTGTGAGCCATTTTCATGGGGGGAGGGAACTCCCCTCCACTTGGCAATGTATTCTGTACCTTTTGTTTATATCCTTGGGGTCGCAGGTTGCCCCAGCAGGGTTGATGTGCATTCTTTGACCTTCTTTTTAGGCTCAGATCTAAACCATCGGCTTTCTTGCTAAATTTCTGTCCCTTAACCTTCCTTCTCAATAGGAGCCTCTGTGGAAAGCTGGCTATAGACCACCATCTTAGCTCCTACTCTCAACCCTATTCCTGGTTCCAGTTCTAAGAGGAAAAGCTTTCAGTTTTACTCTACTCAGTAAAATATTAGCAGTGGGTTTGTCATAGATAGCTTTGATCAGTTTCATGAATGTGCCACATGTGCCTATACTCTTCAGCGTTCTAATTAGAAAAGGCTGCTAAATTTTATCGAATGCTTCTTCTGCATCTATTGAAAGGATCATATGATCTTTGTTTTTGCTTTTGTTAATATGGTGGATAACATTTATGGACTTGTGTATGTTAAATCAGCCTTGCATCTCTGGGATGAAACCTACTTGATCATGATGTATGACTTTTTTGATGATAAGCTGTAATCTATTGGCTAGGATTTTGTTGAGAATTTTTGCATCTATATTCATGAGTGAAATTGGTCTGAAATTCTCCTTTTTAGTTGGGTCTTTACCTGGTTTTGGTATCAGGGTGATGTTTGCTTTGTAGAATGTGTTGGGGAAGATTCCTTCCTCCTCAATTTTTTGGAATAATTTCTGCAGTATGGGAATAAGCTCTTCCCTGAAGGTTTGATAGAATTCTGGCAGGAAGCCATCCGGACCAGGGCATTTTTTGGTTGGAAGATTTTTGATTGTTTCTGTAATTTCAGTGCTTGA
>CAUYON010058550.1:0-28899 GCA_963573935.1 Arctocebus calabarensis
ATATCAAAATTGAATACATAGGATTCATGCTTCTCCATTTTTGTGATGCTTTACTAAGAATAATGTGTTCCCTTTCCATCCAGGTTAATACAAAGGCTGTATAGTCTCCATTTTTCCTTCTTTTTTTTTCTTTTAGAGACAGACTCTCACTTTGTCACCTTCAGTAGAGTGCCGTAGCATCACATCTCACAGCAACCTCCAGCTCTTTGGCTTAGGCAATTCTGTTGCCTCAGCCTCCTGAGTAGCTAGGACTACAAATGCCTGACACAACACCTGGCTATTTTTTGGTTGCAGTTTGGCCAGGGCTGGGTTCAAACCTGCCACCCTTGGATATGGAGCAAGATTTCTCTCCAATATGAATGTTCTTATGTATAGTAAGGTTTGAGCTCTGGTTAAAGTCATTGCCACAGGGTTCACATTTGGAGTATTTCTCTCCAGTTTGAATTCTTTTATGTTTAGAATGCTATGAACACTAGGTAAAGGCACTGCCACAGTCTCCATATGGAGGGTTTCTCTCCTTTGTGATTTCTTCTATGTGCAGTAAGGACTGAATGTGAGTTAGAGTTTGCCCACTGTCCGTATTTGTAAGGTTTCTCCCCAAAATAAATTTGTAAATGTCTAGAAAGGTTCCCAAATGAATTAAAGGCTTTGCCACATTTTTGACCTTTGTAGAGTTACTCTCCACAACAAACATGCACTACTAATGACCTATGTTAAAAGGCTTTAACACATTTAAATTTGTAAGGTTTATGTCCAGAGTAAATTCTTTGATGTTCAGAAAGGTGTGAGTACCAGTTAAAGGCTTTGCCACATTCTTGCCATAGTGAATTCTTTGCGGTTCGGGAGGTTGTAAGTGCTGAGTAAAGGCTTTCCCACACTCTTAACATTTGTAGGGTTTCTCTCCAGAGTGAATTCTTTTATGTACAGAAAGGCCTGAGTACTGGTTAATAGTTTTGCCACTGGTGGCGCCTGTGGCTCAAAGGAGTAGGGCACCAGCCCCATATGCTGGAGGTGGTGGGTTCAAATCTAGCCCTGGTGAAAAAACA
Source organism: Arctocebus calabarensis (assembly GCA_963573935.1). Lineage (NCBI taxonomy): Eukaryota > Metazoa > Chordata > Mammalia > Primates > Lorisidae > Arctocebus > Arctocebus calabarensis. The sequence continues at coordinate 1,047 of CAUYON010058550.1, forward strand.
CAAAAAATAAAATAAAAATATTAAAAGTTTTGCCACATTCTTGACATTTGTAGGGTTTCTCTCCAGAGTGAATTCTATAACATACAGAAATGCTTGAGTAATGGTTAATGGGGCTTTGACACATTCTTGACATTGGTAGGGTTGCTCCCCACAGCAAATTGTTTTATGAACAGAATGGCTTTAGTATTGGTTAAACGTTTTGCCATACTCTTGACATTTGTAGGGTTTCTCTCCAGAGTGAATTCTTTGATGTACTGAAAGGCTTGAGTAGTGTTTAAAGGCTTTTCCACATTCTTGACATTTGTAGGGTTTCTCTCCAGAGTGAACTTTTTGATGTCTAGTAAGGGATGAACTACCATTAAAGGCTTTGCCACATTCTTGACATTTGTAGGGTTTCTCTCCAGAGTGAATTCTTTGATGTACAGGAAGGTGAGAATAGTGTTTAAAGGCTTTGCCACATTCTTGACATTTGTAGGGTTTCTCTCCAGAATGAATTCTTAGATGTCTAGAAAGGCCTGAGCACCGGGGAAAGGCTTTGCCACATTCTTGACATTTGTAGGGTTTCTCTCCAGAGTGAATTCTTTGATGTCTAGAAAGGTGTGAGTGCCAGTTAAAAGCTTTTTCACATTCTTGACATTTGTAGGGTTTCTCTCCAGAGTGAATTCTTCTATGTTTAGTAAGAGATGAACTGACATTAAAGGCTTTGCCACATTCTTGACATTTGTAGGGTTTCTCTCCAGAATGAATTCTTTGATGTCTAGAAAGGTTTGTGTGCCAGTTAAAAGCTTTGCCACATTCTTGACATTTGTAGGGTTTCTCTCCAGAGTGAATTCTTTGATGTATTGAAAGGTTTGAGTACCGGTTAAAGGCTTTACCACATTCTTGACATTTGTAAGGTTTCTCTCCAGAGTGAATTCTTAGATGTACAGAAAGGCCTGAGTAGCGGTTAAAGCTTTTGCCACACTCTTGACATTTGTAGGGTTTCTCCCCAGAGTGAATTCTTTGATGTACAGAAAGGTTTGAGTACCGGTTAAAGGCTTTACCACATTCTTGACATTTGTAGGGTTTCTCTCCAGAGTGAATTCTCAGATGTACAGAAAAGCTTGAATACCAATTAAAGGCTTTGCCACATTCTTGACATTTGTAGGGTTTCTCTCCAGAGTGAATTCTTTGATGTACAGAAAGGTGTGAGTAGTGTTTAAAGGTTTTGCTACATTCCTGACATTTGTAGGGTTTCTGTCCAGAATGAATTCTTTGATGTCTAGAAAGGTTTGTGTGCCAGTTAAAAGTTTTGCCACATTCTTGACACTTGTAGGGTTTCTCTCCAGAATGAATTCTTAGATGTACAGAAAGACTTGAGTACTGGTTAAAGGCTTTGCCACATTCTTGACATTTGTAGGGTTTCTCTCCAGAGTTAATTCTTTGATGTACCGAAAGGTGTGAGTGCCGGTTAAAGGCTTTGCCACCTTCTTCATATTTGTAGGGTTTCTCTCTAGAGTGAATACTTTTATGTTTAGTAAGGGATGAACTAACATTAAAGGCTTTGCCACATTCTTGACATTTGTAGGGTTTCTCTCTAGAGTGAATTCTTTGATGTACAGAGAGGCTTGAGTACTGGTTAAATGCTTTGCCACACTCTTGATATTTGTAGGGTTTCTCTCCCAAATGAATTCTTTGATGTCTAGAGAGGAGTGAGTGCTGGATAAAGGCTTTGCCACATTCTTCACATTTGTATGGTTTCCCTCCAGAATGAAGTACTTTATGTACAGAAAGGCTTGAATAATGTTTAAAGGCTTTGCCACAGCCTTGACATTTGTAGCTTTTCTCTCTGGAATGAATTCTTTTACGGCCATAAATGTGTGAATACTTCTTGGCAAGTTTGTCAAATTCCTTACATTTGTAGGATTTTTCCTTAGTATTCAAAGTCTTATGGTTACAATACTTTGATCTATGACTAAGACATTTGCCATCATTTTCATACTTGTTGAGTTTCTCTCCAGTATGGTGTCTTGAGCAAGATTGGAAGACTTGGCTACCTTCTTTGCATTTGTATTGTTTTTCTCCAGTATTTGTTACCTTATGTTCAGTGATGTGAGAGCAGAGTTTAGAGGCTTTCCCATACTTTTTACATTTAGAAGTTTTCTCTAAGGTACATATCATCTTATGTCTATTTAGATTTGACAACTGTCTGAAGACATTCAAACATTTACTACATTGGAAGACTTTGCCACGTTGCTCAAGTCCACTGTAACATACTTTCTGCTGCTTATACTCATACACACCTTCCCAGTCTTTTCTTAAGTTTAAATTCTCAGGGCCACAGCTTTGATGCCTGCTCAGAACCATCTCTGGAAATAAAATATTTGTGCCCAGCTCTTGTAAATGGTCTTGGGTAGAATGATTAAATAGAGCTGAAAGAAATTTAAATAATCACAATTTTAGCCCCTAGCTTTTTATCAGAATCCAGTAAATATACATTACACATTTTATCTGCAAAATCATGTTAAGAATATTGGGAAGATGCCATAATACAGTAGAAAGGCACCGACTGTCTCAAAAATAACTAAATGTTGCATGTATACACTGCATTTTGGGGAATTCTGAAAACCAGGTAAGAATATGCAGCACAACAGGTAAGCAAAAGTTGTAGAGATAATGTAGAAGCAGGGCACTAGATCATGTATTTAATCCTAGAACTCAGGACATTGAGGTGAATGGATCACTTGAGCATAGGTGTTTGAGATCAACCTGAGCAAAAGTGAGACCACATCTGGATCAGTGCCTGTAGCTTAAGCAACATACCATATAAGGTGCCAGCCACATACCCTGGAGATGTAAGGTTCGAATACAGCCCTGGCCTGCCAAACAATAATGACAACCAAAAAATAGCCAGGTGCTGTGGTGGGCGAATGTAATCCCAGCTACTCTTGGCTGGGGCAAGAGAATCACTTAAACTCAAGAGTTGGAAGTTGGTGAACCTGTCATGCCTAGGCACTGTATCCAGGGCGACAGCTTGAGACTGTGTCCAAAAAAAAAAATAGTTAGACACCCCTCCCACCCCCCCCACAACTCTATGACAAAAAGAAAAATTAGTCCAGCACAGTGGCACATGCCTCTAGTCCCAGCAACTCATGAGGCTGAGACAAGAAAATGTCTTGTATCCAGAAGATTGAGGATGCTGTGAGCTATGGCAACACAGTACTCCTCCCAGGGTGACAATTACTTAGGCTGAAATAAATGAATAAATAAATAGATACATACATACTTACATACATTCATACAGTGTGTATGGGCATGTACACAAACATATTTCTAAAATAAAAAGAAAGGGGTGCCGGCCCCATATGCTGAAGGTGGCGGGTTTAAACCCAGCCTCAGCCGAACTGCAAAAAATAAAAATCTAGCCGGGCATTGTGGTGGGCGCCTGTAGTCCCAGCCACTCGGGATGCTGAGGCAAGAGAATTGCCTAAGCCCAGGAGTTGGAGGTTGCTGTGAGCTGAGTGATGGCACGGCACTCTACCGAGGGCAATAAAGTGAGACTGTCTCTACAAAAAAATAAATAAATAAAAGGAAAAATCATTAATAATAATAATATTGAAAAAGCCAAGGAGAATAAGAAAAATTTGTCATATTTAACCCCACCATAGAATTTACGCCATCTTAATAGAGAATGGTGAAAATGGAAGTATTCTTCTAAATCCCAACTTTGTCCTCAAAAGGAAAAGTGTAACACATGTGTTAATCCTTCTTGCTTTTGAGGGTGTTTCTAAAGAAAGGCTCCTGTCTCCCATCAGTGAGAGGGCTGAAAGGAATGGTGCTATAGTTTGTAAGACAGACTAGGGATGTTGAATTCAAAAGTAAAATATTATTATAGCAGCAGAGAGACTCCACTGTAACAAAGAGATTCAAGTCTAGCAAGTGGTGAGAAACTCTTAAGCGGACACGTGGAGGGCGGCGCCTGTGGCTCAAAGGTGAAGGGCGCTGGCCCCATATGCCGGAGGTGGCAGGTTCAAACCTAGCCCCAGCCAAAAACTGCAAAAAAAAAAAAAAAAAGAGGACATGTACAAAAATGCTTCAACTAAAAAACCACACATTCCCACAGGCAAAACACAGTCTGAATGTACAGTTCTCCCTTTCATAGTACAATGTGTGTCAGAGTCTTGCAGGATACAGCCATATCACAAAGTTTGTGAAAGGTGGCTTTTCTAATCCTCACAAATCAGTGAAAGCTTATAACATATAGAAAATATTATGGGGACATAATCCACAGAACCAAAAAAAGAAAAGAAAAATCTGGAATTAACCATAAAAAAGAGAGATGTCTAAATTACCCTAAAACTTTATCTGAATAGTGCTAAGTGCATCAAATAGGAATGATATAGACAACTAAGTAAAATCAGAAAAATGAAGGTACCAAACACAATGAAAATGACTGAGCAGTCTCAAATGTAAGAAAAAAGGTATAAAGTATGAAGAAACTTCACCATACTTCAGCTAAGAGAAACAAAGAATCCCATAAAAAGACAGATGAAGATCAAGAATTTGAAAGTCGGCTCGGTGCCTGTGGCTCAACGGGCTAAGGCGCCAGCCAGGTACACCTGAGCTGGCGGGTTCGAATCCACCCAGGCCTGCCAAACAACAATGACCTCTGCAACCAAAAATTGGCCGGGCGTTGTGGCAGGCGCTTGTAGTCCCAGCTACTTGGGAGGCGGAGGCAGGAGACTTACTTGAGCCCAGAAATTGGAGGTTGCTGTGAGCTGTGATGCCCCAGCACTCTATCCAGGGTGACAGCTCGAGGCTCTGTCTCAAAAAAAAGAATTTGAAAGTCACACACAAGGTCAGCGCCTGTGGCTCAGTGGTTAGGGTACCAGCCCCATATATTGAGGGTGGCGGGTTTGAATCTGGCCCTGGCCAAACTGCCACAGAAAATAGCCGGGCGTTGTGGTGGGCACCTGTAATACAAGCTACTCGGGAGGCTGAGGCAAGAGAATCGCCTAAGCCCAGGAGTTGGAGGTTGTTGTGACTTGTGACGCCACGGCACTCTACTGAGGGCAACAAAGTGAAACGCTGTCTCAAAAAAAACAAAAGAAAAAAAAGAAAAACTCACACACAAAAGAAGAGAATCTTGAAAGCAGCAAGAGAAAATGGATGTGTTATCGCTAAGGATGCTTTTGTCAGGTTACTAGTGGATTAATCAACACAAATCTTCCACATTAAAAAAGAGTGGGCGATATAGCCAAAGTGCCGAAAAAAGAAAAACTTGAAAGCACATACACGATATCCACCAAAACTGTTCTTCTAAATGAAGAAAAAAGAAATATTTATGAAGGTATATACATGCTGGCAGGACGAGGTGGCTCACGTCTGTAATCCTAGCACTCAGGAAGACCGAGGGGGTAGATTGCTTGAGGACACAGGTTTGAGACCAGCCTGAGCAAGAGCAGGACACCATCAGTACTAAAAATAGAGAATCCGCGGCAAGAGGATAGCCTGAACCCAGAGTTTGAGGTTGTTGTCAGCTATGACACAACCCCACATTACACAAGGTGACATAGTGAGACTGTGTCTCAAAAAAAAAAAAAGAAAGTCTGCAGTAAACCTCTGGCAATGGGTCTATATTTACCTGATGTAATTGTTGACAAAAATAACAAAGTCCAGGACAGATGTAAAAAAAAATTGTCAACAGTAGCCCTTCTCTTTCAAAAGTTATATAAATAATTCACAGTAATTTCTTCTCTTTCAAAAACTATATACATGACTGGGTGGGGTGGCTCATACATGTAATCCCAGCACTCTTATAGGCTGAGGCAGGTGGATTGCTTGAGCCCCTGAGTTCCAAATAAGCCTGAGCAAAATTGAGACCCTGTCTCTACTAAAAGTAGAAAAACTGAGGCAAGAAGATTGCTTGAAACTAAGAGTTGAAGGTTGCCGTGAGCGATGATGATTCCATGGCATTCTATTCAGGGTGACAGCTTGAGACTCAGTTTCGAAAAAGAAAAAAAATTACATACAAATTTACAAACTAAACTTCACAATGAAATAACAGACATTAAATAAAGATAGGGAGGCCAAGCACGGTGGCTCACACCTTCAATCCCAGGACTCTTGCGGTGCAAGGTGGGTGGATTTCTTGAGTTCCCAGGTTTGAGACTGGCCTGAACATGTGAGAGAGACCCTGTCTGTAAGAAAATATCTGGGTGTTCTGGCTAGTGCCTGTAGTATAAGGAATTCCAGAGGCTGAGGCAAAAGGATTGCTTCAGCCCAGGAAGTTGAGGTTACTCTGCATTATAATGCCATGGCACTATACCAAGGGCAATAAAGTGAGACTCTGGCTCAAAAAAATAAAATAAAATAAAATAAAATGAGTAAAGATAGGGTTTGAAAAATAAAAAATCGGGGGGGGTGAGGATGAGTGGAGGGAGGGTGATTGGTGGTACATCTTAGAAGGGTACAAGTGAAAATTACTAAATGCAGAATATAAAAAATAAATAAAAATTAAAAATAAAAATCCAACTCTATATTTGATGCTCATCTTACATGAAATGACAAATATGGAATAAAAAATGGCAAGACAGAAAGATACTTGGCCAGGTGTAGTGGCTCGTGGCTGTAATCCTAGTACTCTGGAAGGCCAAGGCAGGTAGAGAGCTTGAGCTCATGGGTCAAGACCTGCTTCAGCAAAAAGCGAGACCCTGTCTCTACTAAGATTAGAAAAACAGAGGCAAGAGGATCCCTTGAGCCCAAATTTGCAAGCGGCTGTGAGGTATGATGCCACAGTACTCTCCCCAGAGTGACAACTTCAGACTTTGCCTCAAAAAAAAAAAAAAAGAGGCTCGGTGCCTGTGGCTCAACGGGCTAAGGTGCTAGCCACCTACACCTGAGCTGGCGGGTTCGAATCCAGCCTGGGCCCGCCAAACAACAATGACGGCTGCAACCAAAAAATGGCCGGGCGTTGTGGCGGGCGTCTGTAGTCCCAGCTACTTGGGAGGTAGAGGCAGGAGACTCGCTTGAGCCCAGGAATTGGAGGTTACTGTGAGCTGTGAAGCCACACTGCACTCTATCCAGGGCGACAGCTTGAGGCTCTGTCTCAAAAAAAAAGAGAAGTTTTTCCTGTTTGGTTAAATCTAATTTCAACATGTGTTACTTACGTGAGGTAATGCTTTTCAAAATGCCCTTCCTCAAATGTATGAGGCTTGTTCAGTCTTCCCAATTTGGGTTTCTACCTTTTTTTTTGGAGACAAAGTCTCACTATGTTGCCCTGGATAGAGTGCTGTGACGTTACAGCTCACAGCACCCTCAAACTCTTGGGCTAAAGCGATTCTCTTGCCTCAGCCTCCCAAGTAGCTGGGACTACAGGTGCCCGCCACAATGCCTTGCTATTTTTTTCTTTTTCTTTTTTTTTTTTTTTTTTTGAGACAGAGCCTCAAGCTGTCACCCTGGATAAACGCCCGGCCATTTTTTGGTTGCAGCTGTCATTGTTGTTTAGTGGGCCCGGGCTGGATTCGAACCCACCAGCTCACGTGTACGTGGCTGGCACCTTAGCCTGTTGAGCCACAGGCGCCAAGCCTATTTTTTTTCTTTTTTGATGCAGTTGTCATTGTTGTTTAGCTGGTCCGGGCTGGGTTCAAAACCACCACCCTTGGTGTATGTGGCTGGCACTCTGCCGATTGAGCTATGGGCGCTACCCTACTTTTTTTTTTTTTTTGAGACAGAGTCTTACTTTGTCACCCATGGCGTCATAGTGTCGTGGCATCATAGCTCACAACAATCTCAAACTCTTGGGCTTAAGTGATTCTCTTGCCTCAGCCTCCCAAGTAGCTAGGACTAAAATGCCCGGCCCTTTTTAGAGATGAGGTCTCGCTCTGGCTCAGGCTAGTCTCGAACCTATGAGTTCAGACTATCCACTCACCTTGGCCTCCCAGAGTGCTAAGATTATTGGTGTGAGCCACCACACTCTGTCTGGGTTTTTACTTTTTAACAAACAAAAGCTGTTGGTCATAGATTGTCCTGGTGCCACTCAGGACAATCTGTTGAAGAAAGGTCTTGGGGTTTAAGTAGGGCTTCCTGGGTGCTGGCCAACTTGCCAGAATATAATCATGCTTGTCATCAGTGTTATCACCCATCCATTACACTGTGCTGATGCTGTGAAGTGACCCACTGTCACCTGACAGTCTCCCTGGACTATAGGGCAACTTAGTCATCTTTCTACTCCCCACAGTGCCCAGGTGAGTGTGTACACACAAGACATGGCAAACAACGGCTGTTCAAAGGAATTGACTTAACTACTTTAAAAACATCAAGCCTCAAAGACATAAAACAAAATTAGCCCCCAATCATCCACTTCTTCCACAAATATTTGGTGAACATATATTGTGCCCAAGCACAGCCCAAGGTGCAGAGAATAAGTGGAGCACTCTAGGACACAGATAATCGCTAGAAACAGATAATCACTTCCTTTTACCCCCCACACAAAAATCAACTCCAGGTGTGGGTTTTCTGCACTATAACACTTTTGAGGATTGCAGGGACCCCTGGGAAGGGACCTTGGAGAGGTAGGTCCTGACCTGTGTGGGAAAGAGAAGCCAAACAGAAACTGGGTGTGAGGAAGGAGGAACAAGCAGGGTGGTATGTTCCAGGTGGAGGGAAGAGCATATGCCCAGGTCTAGAGGCAAAAAAGAATTTAGACGTTCCTTATGGGAAATGACAGTATAGAGTTCAGTTTGACTAGTAGAGACTGGCAAATAGCGTGTTTTTCCAAAAGGTCCAAAACTACCACCTAAGACCAATTCTTTGCCAACCATATTAACTGTCCCCCTCTTTCTTCTGAACCAGAAAGTTAACTGGTGACTATTTTCTTCATTCTCCCAAGGATGGAACACAACTAGTATCATTCTAGAAATGAGGAGAGAAGTTAAATTGTTACATACAATGAATGCCTAAAAATATTAGGGTTTAATTCTTTCCAGGAACTAATTTAAAAGGCACAGAGAGGGTTGGTGCCTGTGGCTCAATGAGCTAAGGCGCCAGCCATGTACACCTGAGCTAACGGGTTCGAATCCAGCCTGGGCCCACCAAACAACAATGACGGCTGCAACCAAAAAATGGCTGGGCGTTGTGGCGGGCGCCTGTGGTCCCAGCTACTTGGGAGGCAGAGGCAGGAGACTCGCTTGAGCCCAGGAGTTGGAAGTTGCTGTGAGCTGTGATGCCACGGCACTCTACCCAGGGGGACAGCTTGAGGCTCTGTCAAAAAAAAAAAAAAAAAAAAGGCACAGAGAGCCAGGCTTGGTATCATACCTGTAATCGCAGCACTCTGGGAGACTGAGGTGAGCGGATTGCTTGAGCTCAGGAGTTTGAGACCAGCCTGAGCAATAGCAAGACCCCATCTCTACTACTAAAAATAGAAAAACTCCAGCCTGAGCTACAGCAAGACCCCATCTGTAAAAATAGCCAGGCGTTGTGATGGGTGCCTGCAGGCCCAGCTACTCGGGAGGCTGAGGCAAGAGAATTGCTTGAGCTTGAGGGTCTGAGGTTGTTGTGAGCTATGACACCAGGGGGTACTCTACCCGGGGGTAACAAAGGGAGACTCTTATCTCAAAAAAAAAAAAAAAAGAAAGAAAAAAAAAAAGCAACTGATGCAAGAGGATCACTTGTGCCCAAGAACTTGAGGTTGCTATAAGCTATACTGCCATAGCACTGTAGTCACAGTGCCAGAGTGAGACTGTCTCTAAATAAATAAATAAAAGGCACATACAGGCTGGGCACAGTGGCTTACACTTATAATCCTAGCACTTTAGGAAGCTGAGGCAAGAGGAGTGCCGTGGCATCACAGCAACCTCATCTGAGGCCAGGAGTTTGAGGCCAGCCTGAGCATGACCAAGACCCCATCTCCACAAAAAAATAGAAAAATTGGGGCAGTGCCTGTGGCTCAGTGGGTAGGGCACCAGCCCCATATACCTAGGGTGCTGGGTTCGAACCTGGCCCCAGCCAAACTGCAACAAAAAATAGCCTGGCATTGTGGCAGACACCTGTAGTCCCAGCTACTCGGGAGGCTGAGGCATGAGAATCGCCTAAGCCCAGGAGTTGGAGGTCGCTGTGAGTTGTGACGCCACGACACTCTACTGAGGGCTGGCCTCAAACTCCTGGCCTCAAATGAGGTTGCTGTGAGCTGTGATGCCACAGCACTCTACTGAGGGCAATAAAGCGAGATTCTGTCTCTTAAAAAAAAAAAATAGGGTGGCTCCTGTGGCTCAGTGAGTAGGGCGCCGGCCCCATATACCGAAGGTGGCGGGTTCAAGCCCGGCCTCGGCCGAACTGCAAAAAAAAAAAAAAAAAAAAGCTGGGCGCTGTGGCGGGCGCCTGTAGTCCCAGCTACTAGGGAGGCTGAGGCAAGAGAATCGCTTAAGCCCAAGAGCTGGAGGTTGCTGTGAGCAGTGCGACGCCGCGGTACTCTACCCAGGGCGATAAAGTGAGACTCTGTCTCTACAAAAAAAAAAAAAAAAAAATTTAAGTATAAACAACCACACGCGACTAATTTCTACCCTGTGGGAGGGCACGGTCCGAGAATCTTTAGATACGGGGAGTACCGCCATTGTGCAGTGTCCACTGCAGGAAAAGGACACTCCCTCTTGGGGCAGGGGGGATAAGTTGAGATCACCAAGCATTGATTAGAGTCCTGAGTCCATGGCAAGAAAGGAAATATGAAATGAGCGGGAAAAGTTTGGGTGTCGCTGGCTCAAGAATGGTCATTCGGTGTCCCCCCAGTTTTTCTCCCACTCCCCCCAAGTTCCTCACTTGGGGTCCCCCTTTAGCATCCTCCATGTCCTTTGCCATCTACCCAACTCCTATTTGCCCATGGCTGACCCCTAAGAAGCCACTCAGTGGACTTCCCTGCTGCCCTTCAGGCCCATCAGAGTGCACCACTGCCCACACCCAGGCTTCTGCCTCTGGGTCACAGAGGTGCAAGATCCTATGCAGAAGTGACAATGGCAGCTCTGGGACTCCGAGCCTCACTACATCAGCCGCAGCAAAGCTTCATTTCCTGGGCCAGGGTGCCAAGGCCTCTGGAAGCAACCCCCACCTTCCAGCGAACCCCTTTCCAATCCAAAGCCCCTACTAGGGGTGAAAAGAGGAACCAGGCGCCACACAACTCTGCTAACCCCTCCTTCCAGGTTCTAGCCTGGCTCCCCACAAGGCAGCCAGCCGCCCCCCAAAATGCCACACCTCCTCCCCTACCCCAAAGCAATCTCCCTAAACACCATCATGATAAAAGACCACCTTCACATGTATTTTAAAAATTAATAAGGAGCCGGGCTCTCACCTGTAATCCTAGCACTCTGGGAGGCTGAGGCAGGTGGATCGCTTGAGCTCAGGAGTTTGAGCCTAGCCTGAGCAAAAGTGAAACCCGGTCTCTACTAAAAAAACAGAAAAACTAGCCGGGCATTGTGACAGGCAACCCTGTAGTCCCAGCTACTCGGGAGGATCTCTTGATCCTGAGAGACTGAGTTGCTGTGAGCTATGATGACTCCACGGCATTCTATCCAGTGCAACAGAGTGACACTCTGTCTCCAATAAATAAATAAACAAGAAGTAAGTAAATAAATAATGAGAGCAGGAGTGTCCCCTTGCCACCTCCAGCAAAGCTCCTATTCTCAAAGATAAACTCAAGCCCCTTCCATGTGTACAAAGAGATCTGCTCAAGAGGCTGGAAGTACCATTTCTTCCAGCTTCCAGTCTGCCACCAAGGATCCAGAGATGCTACAATCAATTTTTTTCTCAGTTTACTCTCAAGCTGAGAGTAACATGTGCTTCCTCTCCCCCAGCAGTCTCTGTAGTGAGGCACCTGCTTCCTGAAATACCTTGCAACCAAAATGTGGAAAATTTATCAGCTCTTAATGCAATACTAAAAACAAACATTTCTGCAGCACCTGTGTGTGCCAGAAGCTGATCTTAGGTTTCTTAAGTGTGTTAAACGCAGCATCTCACGTCTCACCTCAACCCTGGAAGTGGGTTCGGTTTTCCCCTCCCTTTACCACCCAGATCTCTGAGCTTCATGGGGATTATGACCCTTCCTCAAGGTCACAGCACCGGGAAGTGGTTGCATCCAGGATCCAAATGCAGGCAGGCGGCCAGAGTCCAGAGCCTGAGCTCTGAACCAGTGCTGCAGGGGCTGGCGCCCCCTGGTGCAGTTTTTGCCCTATCAAAGTGTCACCGGAGTGTACTCCCCTGTCGGGGGAGAGTTGGAGGGGTCAGTGTGCATGGTGTGTAAGTTCCACGGGGACGCTGCATCCCTCATACTCTTGGCTGCAAAGTGACAAATCCAGCTCCACTAGGTGGAATTGAAAAGTCAGCGCATTAGTCTCTGACGGCTGCTATAACAAATTGCCATACTTAGTGGCTTCGGATGACACGAACGTATCCTCTTACAGTTCGGAAGCTTGGGAGTGCACATCAATGTCGCTGGGCTAAACGTGTCAACGGGGCTGGTTAATTGTGGAGGCTCTGGGAGGACAATTCATTTCTTTTGCCTTTTTTGGCTTCTGCAGCCACCTGTATATCTTGGCTTGTGCCTTCCACCATCTTCAAAGCACATCATTCCAATCACCTTCTCCTCCTGGTAGTCACCTCTCTGCCTCTCTCCTATAGGGACCCTTATGATTACAGTTAGGATCCACCCCCTCCCCAATAATACAGGATGAATGTCCCTTGGCTTGGCACCCGTACCTCAGTAGTTAGAGCACCGGCCACATACACCAAGGCAGGCAGGTTCGAACACAGCCCGGGCCTGCTAGACAACAATGACAGCTGCAACCAAAAAAATAGCCAGGCATTGTGGCGGGTGCCTATAGTCCCAGCTACTTGGGAGGCTGAGGCAAAAGAATTGCTTAAACCCAAGAATTTGAAGTTGCTGTGAGCTGTGACACCATGGTACTCTACCGAGGGCAAGATAGTGAAACTCTGTCTCAAAAAAAAAAGGGGATGAATTTCCCATCCTAGATCTTTAAGCACATCTGCCAAGTACCTATACCCATTGCCACATAAAGTAACATTCACAGGCTCCAAGGATTAGGATGTCGCATCTTTGAGGCTTCATTATTTAACCTACCACAGTCATGGGTGGCCCAGCTTCAGCCTTGACCAGATCTAGGGGATCCTTTCATGTGACAGAGACCTCACCCCTCTCTCCAGCTCTCAGATCTGCTGTCCTCAGCAGCTCCAGGCTCAACCCCACCATTCTGCATCTCCAGTGAAAGGGGAGCACCTCTCCTCCAGAGCACCAGCCAGAGTCCCAGGGCTGGCTCTCACTGGCCCAGCTTAGACCACATGCGCATCCCTGAACCAATCTCTAGCTCCCTCTGATTGGTCGAGCCTGGGTCATGTGCCCCATCTCATCATTCCACGGTCAACCCACAGAGAGAAGTGTTTTCCTAAAGAAAACCAAGGGGCTGTTGGCGGTGGGAAGCAGCATGCCATTGGAGTTTGTTGAATGGCAGGCCCTTGGGATGGTGCCCCACACGTAGTAACTACTCAGTAAGGGATAATCACAGGTGTTGGGACACAGAGGCTGTGACTGCAGGAGCCAATGCTTAAAAAATACAAGGCTCACAGGTGGCGCCTGTGGCTCAGTGAGTAGGGCGCCAGCCCCATGTACTGAGGGTGGCAGGTTCGAACCCGGCCCCGGTCAAACTGCAACCAAAATAAATAGCCAGGTGTTGTGGTGGGCACCTATAGTCCCAGCCACTTGGGAGGCTGAGGCAAGAGAATCACCTAAGCCCAAGAGCTGGAGGTTGCTGTGAGCTGTGATGCCACGGCACTCTACCGAGGGCAACAAAATGAGACTCTATTCTCTTAAAAAAAAAATACAGCACCCACTAAGCTGATGAAGGCAGAAAAGCATTTCTAGCCGAGGAAGCACCTTGAGCTTGAGCAGGCAAAGGCTTCCACTGTAGGACCATGTGTCCGTGTCTGGGTGTACCCGAGGGGCTGGAGAGTTGGGGAGTCCCAATTTGCAACTGTCCCCCAATATAATATTAAAAGCAGCTCCTTTTCCACTCTCAAAACTATCTTGGGTTAAGGCCAGGCGCGGTGGATCACACCTGTAATGGCTAACCCTCTGGGAGGCCGAGGCAGGTGGATTAGGCCGAGGCACGAGCTCAAGACCAGCCTGAGCAAGAGGGAGACATTGTCTCCAAAAAATAGCCGGGTGTTGTGGAGGCCGCCTGTAGGCCCAGCTACTTGGGAGGCTGAGGCAAGAGGATTGCTTAAGCCCAAGAATTGGAGGTTGCTGTGAGCTATGACGCGACAGCACTCTACCGAGGGCAATAAAATGAGACTCGGTCTCACAAAAGAAAAAATCTATCTTGGTTTGGATGATAAATTACATGGTCACTTTATAGCCAACCTGCTTATTTATAAGGAAAGCAAAGAGAAAGCAAGAATGAGACTCAACCCAAGGACAGACTGGACCCCAAGACTGCTAACTCGCAGTCCAGTGCTCATTACAGCCCACAGCTTTGAAGCCAGCCCTTAAAGCCTACATCAGATTAACCAGCCACATTTCTGCCTCTTTTTCTCTCCCTGTCAAATTCCCCATAGGATTGTGACCAGATCCATGTTGATGACGTCTCGTCAGATGACAACGGCCAAGATTTAAGGTGGGAATTGTGGGGGTCAAAAAGGTCCCTTTTCTACCCCTGTGAGTTTATATTGAGAGAACAAAGGTGGGGGGATGTCCCTTGATTGGCTGATTGTCAGGCTTGCCTTCTACAAAGAGGTGGGGCAGGATGGGAAGTGTGCTGGCTTACGGGGACAAGATGTTCCTGTCTCCAGCCAGGACTAGGACTTGGGCTTCTCTGAACTCCAAAATCACAACCTTGACCTCCAGCCCCCTGTGTACCACCTGAAGTCACTGAATACTTCTTACCTCTCTCTCTCTTTTTCCTGCTTACCAAGGTAATACGTGCGTATTGTAAAAAACATTCAAACACTAACCCTGACCTCACTCCCAGATTGATCCTCATGAAGAGTTTGGTGTACATTCTTCAAAGGTTTGACTTATTCACTACATACTTATATTTTCAATATCACAATTAATACAGCTGATACTCAAAACAGCATTTCTGGAATGAATAAGTGGTGTGTCTGGTTTCTAAGGGTAAACAGGACATGGTTTCCAGAAATTGAGTAACCAACCACTTAAAAGGAGACAGCTTTTGGAAGAATGTGGCTGGAATGTTCCAAACCTACCCCTGGGGAGACTTTATAAAAATGGAACTATCATTAACCTGCAGTTATCCAGAATTATCACAGATTGATGCCTCTAGGTTCATCAAAAATATTACTAGACCAATTAATGTTTTAGTTATGGGACCAGCTGTTTTAGCTTCACTGAGTACTGGTTTCCAAGGTGTGTCTCCCAACTCACCACAAAAACAGAAATAGACGTCTCTGGTACTGAGCCTGCAAGTCTTTTCAAAGCTCGGCGCAATCAGAAGTGAGAGGCGGCACATGCCTGCTTCGTTTTAATTAGCCATTCAGAAAATGCCTTCTGCAATCAGGACTGGCAGGGAACGAGGCTCCAGCCCTGCCAGGACTTCTCAATTTATGGAGTAAATAAACCCCAGATCAAGGTTAATTGTATGCTTTCCATGAAGTCATCGCTGGGAACCACTCTTCCTTTCAAGGCAATGAGTGAAGGCGGTTCCATTTTTATAAAGTCTCCCCTGTAGCTAGCTGGCTTGGAATTTAGGGCAATATTCCTCTGAACCCTGTCTCATGCTGAGCCATTTGGTACTTCACTTCAAGAATTCACAGTCCAAGGGTAGTTTTTCCCGAGAAACCAAATTCCCCACTTATTTATGAAATATTTATTGAGTCCCTACTCTATGCTAAGCACCAAGCATCAAAAGCCCCTATTTTTGTAGGATTTCTTTCCAGTTCGTAGTAAGAACCCACCTTCAAAGAGCCCTTATTTTGTGCCATGCTCTGTTCCAAGTGCATTACATGGGTTAACTCACTGTCTCTTTGCAGTAACCCTTAAGTTAGACGCTCTCACCACCATCTTCATTTTACCGTTGGGTAATGAGAGGCACAGAGAGGTCAAGCAACCTGCCCAACCTCACATAGCTGCTCAGTGGGGAAGGCAGGATTCAAATCCAGGCAGCCTGACTCCACGCTCTGAACAGCTGCTCTGTTCATCCTGGACACCGTTCCCTGCTTTCCACCAGGGCCTCCATCTCTTTCCACAACATCCACAGCATTCTCTGAGTATAGAGTCACTTTTGCAGTTTTGCTTTATCAAGAATAAAACTAGCAAGACAGGACATTTTATGCCGCCAGATAGGAAGGACCACATGGCAGGGAGAAGTGTGAGTTCTGGAGCTGAGGAGCTGCAATGGGCTGGAGTCACAGGCCATCCTCTGCAGGTGAAGAATGTCATGTCAGATGGCTTGGCGCCTGTGGCTCAACGGGCTAAGGCACCAGCCACGTGCACCTGAGGTTGTGGGTTCGAATCCAGCCCAGGCCCGCCAAACAACGACTACTGCAACCAAAAATAAATGGCCTGGCATTGTGGTGGGTGCCTATAGTCCCAACTACTTGGGAGGCAGAGGCAGGAGACTCGCTTGAGCCCAGGAATTGGAGGTTGCTGTGAGCTGTGATGCCACAGTACTCTATCCAGGGTGACAGCTTGAGGCTCTGTCTAAAAAAAAAAAAAAAGATGTCATGTCAGGCAGGGCACAGTGGCTCATGCTGGTAATCCCAGCACTCTCGGGAGCCTGGCAGAGGATCCCCTGAGCTCAGGAGTTGGAGACTAGCCTGAGCAAGAGCAAAACCCGATCTCTACTAAAAATAGAAAAAGTTAGCCAGGTGTTGTGGCAGGTGCCTGTAGTCCCAGCTACTTGGGAGACTGAGGTAGGAAGATCACTTCAACCTAGGAGTTTGAGAGGTTGCTGTGAGCTATGATGATACCTGGGCACTCTACTGTAGCCTGGGGCAACAGAGTTAGACTCTACTGTCTCCAAAAGGGGGGGGGAGAATGTGCTGGAAAAGTGCCCAGAGTGCATCCTTAAGAAGCATTTATCTGCACCTGTGGTTAGGTCGCCTCTGCCCCTTTTACCAGCCAGGGATATTTCATTTGTCTGTGCTTCCTGCTCACCACACGGGGGACAGCTAAAAAGGAAGGAGTAATAAGTCTGGGCAATGAACTTGTAGGCATTTTTAATGGAGCAAAGGAAGTTTTTGTGCAATTTATTCAAATGGTTAGATTGTATTCTCTAAGGACTTTTTAACTTTTTTGAGTAATTCAGTATAAAGAACAGGGAAGAAGGCTTGGTGCCCATGGCACAGTGGTTATGGTGCCAGCCACATATACTTGGGCTGGCAGGTTCAAACCTGATCCGGGCCAGCTAAACAGCAATGACAACGGCAACAACAACAAAAAATAGCCACATCGTACCCCATGATTACATTTATGTACACAACCATAATATAATAAAAAAATAAGGGAAAAAAAATAGCCAGGCATTGGGGCAGGTGCCTGTAGTCCCAGCTACTTGGGGGGGATGAGGCAAGAGAATCTCTTAAACCCAAGAATTCAAGGTTGCTGTGAGCTGTGATGCCACAGCACTCTACTAAGGGCAACATGGTGAGACTCTGTCTCAAAAAAAAAAGAACAGGGAAGAAAACTGTAATCACCCATATTCGCAAATCTCAAACTCACCACTCTCCAGCATAATGACTAAATTGCTTCTGACTTACATCCACTCACACAAATGTCTAGCAAGAGTGACACAGGCCAGGCGTAGTGGCTCACGCTTGTAACCCTAACACTCTGCGAGGCCGAGGTGGGGGGATCCCTTGAGCTCAGGAGTTTGAGACCAGCCTGAGCCAGAGGAAGACCCCATCTCTACTTAAAAAAAGGGGGGGAGGGAGACAGGTGACTGCATTGTCTCTCCCACTCAATCTCCCATTCTCCTCAACTTCCTTCCACACTCCACACCCCGCACATCTGCACCAACTGCACTGACCCTGGAAGAGAAGCTGGGGGACAACTGTGACCTGGGTGATAAGCAAAAAGTAGACTCCCTGGCTCCCTCCAAGGAGGCCTCAAGTTTTGAGAGTATCTTCAGCCACAGTGACACCTGGCCCTGGGCAAACTTTAGGTAGCACTGATGAGATGGAACACCCATTCAGAGATTTCCTGGAATGTTATGTTTTTGAACTTCTTGGTATTTTTCCAAAAACTTGCTTTCTGGAGCATCTCCCTCCACCCACCCCCGTCACCCGTCTACTCTTCCATTGGTAGGTGAAGCCAACCTCAGCCCTGCCTACAGGATTGGGCCACCGTGAGGGGGCAAAGTCTAGCAAAGTCAAGGGAGGTCCAGACAGGTTCTAGTGCTCTTGACTCCAGACACATTGAAAATGAAGCAATGACAAAATTGAGTTAGAAAAAAGAAAAAGATGGCTCAGCGCCCTTACGGCGCCAGCCACATACACCGAGGCTGGCAGGTTCAAACCCGGCCTGGGCCTGCTAAACAACAATGACAACTGCAACAAAAAATAGCCGGGCATTGTGGCAGGCACCTGTAGTCCCAGCCACTTTGGAGGCTGAGGCAAGAAAATAGCTTAAGCCCAAGAATTTGAAGTTGCTATGAGTTATGATGCCACAGCACTCTACCGAGGGTGACATAATGAAACTCTGTCTCAAGAAAAAAGAAAAAGATAGTTTTTAGCCTTAAAAAACTAGCATTCTTAACATCTCCCACATAAATAACAACAGTAGTATTTTGAACTGATAGGAAACATCAGAGTATCTACAAAAAGTAATGTCACCACAGTGTGCTCAAAAAGAACACAGTTTCAAAAAATATATATATATATCATTTTAAAATGGTTGAGATTTTACTGAAAGCTCTGTGTCACTTGTAATCTACTGACTATATTTTTGTTTTAAGGAATGTCCCACCACAGTTGGCAATGATCTGCAATATCACTATACAACTCCAAAATATTAGAATTATAGGGTCTTATGTATACATACACATAGATTTATGCATATATTATGCACATATATTCATAAATACATACAGGTGCATATATACACAGACATGTGCACACATATAAATGCACTTTATGTATACAAATATATGGTATTTACATACATATGAATATGCATGTATGTAAATGTATACATACATATATACATGTATTAATGTATGTACACATGTGCGCATTTAAACAAATGTACTTGAATACACACACACACACACACATTCCGTGGACTCCAGGCTCTGTGGTCCAGTAATGGGCAGGAATTAACACCTAAAAAGCAACTTTTGCCAGCCATGTAGGTGTTTCCCTATGACTGTCCATGTAACCTGTTCTGAATGGAACACCAGCATCTACATTTGGGGTCTTTGGCATTAAGTCACCTGGGCCAGTGACCTCCCAGGGTGCTTGCCCCGGGGGAGCCCCACCTAAGTGAAATTGTTGTGTGTCTGGCATTCCCTGGGAAGACTGTCACATCTGGCTACAGAGCCTACTCTTTGCTCAGAGGAAGGCTGGGCTGGCCCAGCTACAGAATAGTGGCTGGGGGCGGCATGTCCCATTTCACTGTGTCCTGGTACTCAGCACTCCACTGGGGAAGGATCAGGACCATCTCACCCTCAGTAAATCCCCGCATCCCGCCCACAGCAGGGGTGTTACCCCAAGTTACTTACAATGCAGTGTCCACTGGTATCATTCCCATCCCTTCTGTTGTTTTATTTGGAGACAGAGTCTTACTCTGTCACCCAGGCTAGATTGCCATGGCATCAGCCTCACTCACAGCAACCTCAAACTCCTGAGCTCAAGCTATCCTCCTGCCTCAGCCTCCTGAGTAGCTGGGACTACAGGCGCCCGCCACAGTGCCCGGCTAATTTTTCTACTTTTAGTAGAGACAGGATCTCACTTACTCAGGCTGGACTTGAACTCCTGGACTCCTTCTACCTGGGTCTCTCAGAATGCTAGGATTACATGTGTGAGCCACCACACCCAGCCAGCTTGACAAAATTTCTTTTTCTACTCTTAAACTCATTGATGAAAACACAAAAACAAAAAGAAATAGTGCGGAGGAAACAAAACCAGCCAAACCCACACTGTGAGACAGCCCTGGTGCCCTCCTGTCATGCCACCTACCGGTCTCCGAAGGGCCCCCACGTTTGTCCCAGAAGCTTTGGATTGTACTGTACCTACACACCATGTGGTGACAATACACCACCCTGACTCTCACCCTGCCATTTTGCAAACCTGGACCGAAGCTTCTGGAAGAAGGAAATGAAGAGGTGTTCTCAGAGGGCTGGGTTTCCTTTCTTGTCCTCACACTCTAAGTTTCCCTCTGCTCGTTCCTAGCCATCACTTTTGTCATTGACTTTGTGCCATTTCTAAAACATCCCGGTACACTGTAAACTTTTCAGCCTAACGTGCTTCTTTTGAAGTCAAAGTTTATATCTGAAAAGCACCAACCAGGCAACTGACTCTGCCTAACTTAACAAATAAAAAAATCAAAAGAAGGAATTTCTGTGGAAAGATGAGGCGTTGTTTAGAGAATGGGAAGGAGGGTGGAGAGACCTGCCTCAGGAGGGGTGGAAACCAGCGCAGATTTGGGGATCAAAGTAGTGGGAATTGGCTGGGTGCAGTGCCTCAGGCCTGTAATCCCAACACTTTGGAAGGCTAAGGCAGGAAGATTGCTTGAGGCTAGGAGATCAAGACCAACCTGAGCAATACAGTGAGATCCTGTCTCTACAAAACTTTTAATTAGCCAAACGTGGTATGCACCTGTAGTCCCACCTATTCAGGAGTCTGAGGCAGGAGGATCATTTGAACCCGAGAGTTTGAGGATGCAATGAGGTATGATTACACCACTATACTCTAGCCCAGGTAACAGAGCAAAACTTGTCTCAAAAACAAAAAAATGTCGGCTCAACGCCTGTGGCTCAAGTGGCTAAGGCACCAGCCACATACACCTGAGCTGGTGGGTTCAAATCCAGCCCGGGCCCACCAAACAACGATGGCTGCTAACAAAACACAGCCGGGTGTTGTGGTGGGTGCCTGTGGTCCCAGCTACTTGGGAGGCGGAGGCAGGAGACTCGCTTGAGCCCAGGAATTGGAGGTTGCTGTGAGCTGTGATGTCATTGCACTCTACCCAGGGTGACAGCTTGAGGCTCTATCTCAAAAAAAAAAAGTGGCAGGAATTAACTGACATTTTCTTGACTCATGAACCAACTCCAGACATTTTTGTGGAATTCCTTTTGACCTTCATGTCCTAAAGGGAAAGGAAGAGAGGTTTCCCTAAAGTGGCCAATGTATGAAAGGGCATCCATAGTTCCCCAAGAGAAACCCAAGATGCTATTTTATATAAGGCAGGAAATTAAATGCTAACTAGGCAAGTTCAAAAGATGCGATGCTGCCCTTCTCTGGGAAACCAATAAAAGCTGTGGTTCTCCTCCTCCCAAATGCACACACACAGCACTTCATGCATGTTTGAAAGGCTCATGGACACCCAAGGCCTGGTCTTGGGGCAGTGGGGCCTGTGATTTCCCAGTGAAGAGTCCCTGCCTCCTGAATTAACACTGTCCCCTCCCTCCCCTCTCCCCAGCACGTATAACTTCTCCGCCGATGGCTTCCACAGCTCGGCCCCAGGAGCCAACCTGTGCCTGGGCTCTGGTGTCCACGGCGGTGTGGACTGGATGAGGAAGCTGGCCTTCCGCTACCGGCGTGTAAAGGAGATGTACAACACCTACAAGAACAACGTGGGCGGTGAGTCCAGAGGCCTCAACTGAGGAAGGGAAGCTTGTGAGGCAGACGCTGCACCCTGCTGTGTGCCAGGTCCCAGTGTGAGAGGCAGTCCCCATAACACCCCCCTGGGACAGGTATTTTATCACTTTCCCTTTGGGGACAAGGAAACTGAGAAATAGATGAGGCTCTTTGTCCAAGGATATGCAAGCCACAGATGGTAGGGGTGCACATGGGGCTGAATTCTCTTAGGCACAACCAGAGGCTATCAAAGTGTGGTCCTCAAACCAGCAGCGCCCTCTGGGGATGCGCTAAAAATACAGATTCTCCAGCCACACCTCAGACTCTGAAATCCTGGAGTGGGGCCCAGGATTTGTGTTGTGACAAGCCCAGGGGTCCTGATGAGCTGCAGCTGGGGACAGAAGCCTTCCGAGTGCCCCGCCCAGCTCGAGCTCCTGGGACCAGCCGGAACAGCGTCACCCTGGAGCTGGTTAGAGATGCAGGACCTTAGGGCTGACCCAGGAGACTGACTCAGAATGTGCATTGGGAATAAGACCCAGACCCGGGTGGCTGCGGAGGATTGAAGTTGAAGAAGCCCTTGAAGTCACTGGTTCTCAAACTTGGCTCCTGTTGGAACCAGCCAAGGAGTTTCTGTTTCTAATTTTCTTGGTCTGGGTGCAGCCTGGGCACTAGAGTTCCCGGGTGGTTCTAATGGGTAGTCAAGGTGAACAGCGCCAGCCTCAGGTGCAGGAAGTCAGAAGGGGCTGGAGGTAGGGCCGGCTCAGCCTGCGCTAGGCCATGAGTTGCTATTTGCGGAATTCTCTAGACCAGTTCTTCACTGGGGGCAACACTGCTCCCACTGCAGGGGCCTGTGGGGGTCGTGCTCATTGTCATGGTGACCTGGAACCAGCTGCTAGCCCATAAGGGAAGGGTTTGAGTGGGCAGCTAACAGTGTCTGTCGTGTACACATCAGCCCCAGAAGCTTCCAGGGCCCCCTCCCTCCACTCCAGGAAGAGTAGAGTCCCAGTTCTCAAGCTGCACAGAACTGGCTTCCCATCCCAGCTCCGCCGCTTTCTAGCTGGGAGACTTAGGTAACATCCAGGCTGTCGCCTCCCAGAGCTTCAGATTCTAGGTCTGTGAAATGGGAATAAAAATAATTCCACTCCCCAGGTTGTTAACCCTGGGATAGAGCAGGAGGTGGTAGAGGGCAGCATTGACCCCTAGTCCCTGTCAGATTTGCTCGGGAATCTCGGTTCCTGTGTGTCTTCTGCTTTCCCTGGCTAAACTGTCAGCTCTTTGGCGCAGGTTCCCCATCCCATCCGAGGCTGTAGTCCTGATGCAGCTCTGTGCTGAATCCAAGTCCTGGCAGTAACTAGAGGTCATTGAGTGCCTACTCCACGCCAGTCTTGCCAGGGCTTCTCATGGAATAGTTCTCGTTACTCTTCACAACATCCCTATAAGGCAAAAGCTTTTATTATCCATGTTGTGTGAAAGAAGAAACTGAGATCAGAGAGGTTAAGCAACCTGCCCAGCGTCACACAGCCCAGGCAGAAGAGCCACAATGGAGTCCCACCACCTCTGGCATCAGGGCCACACCTGGTGGCCCCTCAGACACAAGTCTGTTGACTGAGGGGTGAAGCAGCAAGTCCCACCAGGGTCGGTCCTGCCTGTGCACTCACCCCTACGTGGAGGAAGGAGGGGAGTAGGTGTGTTTGGTTAGAGGAGACAGGGACAGAATTGGTCCCCATCCAAGTTAGGGCTTAGAAAGTGCCCAGGGCTTTGTCAGGCCATTTTGTTCACCCATAAGCTGAGGGGAAATTACCTGGGTGTCAGCAGCGAGGAGCTCACAGCTGGCAGGAGGCCAGCCCCACCCGCCGCCAGCTGTGTCTGCATCACAGAACTAGCCAGGTGCATGGCTGAAGCCCGCAGCCCAGGGATACCACGACCCCCATGGCTCTGAGTGTTTGAGAAGGTGTGTAGAGAAGAAAGACACCTGCAAAATACAGGATAAGGAGAGAAAGTCTGCAGGGCAATGGTGGGACTCAGAGGCCTCTGCCTGATGTTAGTCCCCCCTCGACCACTGAGTCGAGTTGTCCTCCCCCTGCCTCAGTTTCCTCATGTCTTAAATGGGGCCAGTGATGCTGCCCAGTTCATAGGATTCGTGAATTCACACAGGGAAGGTGCTTAGAACATGTCTGACACACGAAAGCACTTTGTCCATGTGGCCGTTGTTAGCTGGGGAGGTAGGAAGGAGACCTACCCTAGAGGAAGAAGCTGAGGGGAAGAGGCGAGCAGACAGCTTGAAGCCCACCTCAAAAAGGCAGCAAGCCTGGGGAAGCCCTCTGCAAACTGGGAAGTGCTGTGCTCTTGTGAGTTTGTATTCTGACTGAGGACCCAGCTAAGGGGCTGTAGGGAAGGTGCAGAGAGAAAAAAAAAAACAGGCAACCTGCTCTCAAAGGGTCTACACACTAATTAGGCTGGGCACAGTGGCTCATAGGCAGAGGGGGCCTCACTTGAGCCCAGGCATTTGAGGCTACAGTGAGCTATGATTACACTACTGCACTCCAGCCTGGGTAACATAGGGAGAACTTGTCTCAAAATTTAAAAAAAAGTTCCTAGACTAATTGGAAGATGGAACACACAGTGGTATAGAGATTCCTTTAGCAATCCATGCGTCCATTGTCAAAGTTCTAGTTTGTGGATACAGCAGAGAACAAAAGAGACAAGGTCCCTGTCCTCAAGGAATTTGTATTCAATGAGCAGAGTAGATAGGCCATGAACAGGTGAGCAAGTAACTTCAAATTCTGAATTCAGTCATTTTGGAGAATGATAAGGCCTAAGAAGGAACACAAAAGGAATAGATAGAGTGGAGAGAATTTGGGTGGGTGGTGTGTGGTCAGGGGCCACTCTGAATAGTGGACTATAAAAGACACTCAGGAAGGGCTATTTGAAATAAATATTATAAATGATATTCTAAGTGATGATAACCAGTTGCCCAGAGTCAGGGAATGACCAACACAGGCAGAAAAAGAGTCAGTTAGTTAAGCTTACAGCTGACAAAGTACTCCACCTGCTAAGAGCCCAGGCTCCTTCTATCTTTTTCCTCTACCATTCTCAACCATGTTTTCTACCTCATAATCCAAAGTGGCTGCTGAGGCTCCAGCCATCATACCACAACCAACAGAAAAGAGGAAAAAAGCAAATAAATATAGGCCTGCTCTCTTCAAGGACAGTTCCTAGCCATCATACACAATAGCACCTAGAAGGTACTCCCGAATTCTTTGTTGGACGGATGAAGGGACAGGTAGATGGATGGATGGATGGATGGATGGATGGATGGATGGATGGATGGATGGATGAGTGGTGGACAGATGGAGGGTAGAAGGGATAAATGCCTAATATAATATCAAGCACCTAGAAAGCACTCCCGAATTCTTTGTTGGATGGATGGATGAATGAGTGGTGGACAGATGGAGGGTGGATAAATGGATAGTGGATGGACTGATCAATCGATCAGTTGATCTCAGGATAAGGTTAAGTGGAGCCACTGAAATGACTTCGGGTACCATCTGATTTGAACCTTCCGAGGAGTACAGTAGCGAGACTCCCTGTCCCTAACTCTGTTCCCCAGATATTTGTAACATCATGGCTACCTCTTTATTTCCTTTGTCTACAGGCTTGATAGGAGCTCCCAAAAGAGAGACCTGGCTACAACTCAGAGCCGAGCTGGAGGCTCTGACAGACCTCTGGCTGACCCACTCCCTGAAGGCACTAAACCTCATCAACTCTCGGCAAGTGGCAGCCCTGCCTTCACTGGGGGAACGGGACTCCCTAAATTCTCACGGGCACACTTTGCAGACGTTCAGTGAAGCTCAGGTGTACAAGGCTCAGTGGATACCTGGTAGCACAGCTGAGCGAACATTGCAGAGACTTCCCAGGGCCCAGGTTCCCTGGCAGCACCTCTCCCTGTTGTCCTACATTTGACCCTGTCACCCACGGGCCTTACCCATAGGCCCCTGCAACTATTTAAGTGTGTGGCCTTCACCATAAACATTCCCCTTGTGTAGGAGAAATGTATTACACCCGCATGACATTTTAACGTGTCAGGCAGCTTCAGGATTAAGAGGGAGGAACAGCTGAGAATCCCGGCCCCTACCCTCACCTGAAGATGGTTCCCCAGAGGCTCCAAACCCCACCAGGATTCCCGCAGACCCCGGGCTCATGCTTCGGGGGGGGGGAGGCCTGCCTGCTCAGTGTTCCCCTTGAGTCCTAATCCCCTGTCTCCTTTGTCCTCAGGCCCAACTGTGTCAATGTGCTGGTCACCACAACTCAGCTAATTCCTGCCCTGGCCAAAGTTTTGCTGTATGGCCTGGGTTCTGTGTTTCCTATTGAGAACATCTACAGTGCAACCAAGACAGGTAGGGGGAAGCTGGGCCTTGGGGTGAGTGAGGTTAGCCTTCCCTCCTGGGAATGGGAGGGACCTCTACCCAGGGCAATAAAGCAAGAGTGTGTCTCAAAAAGAAAAAGAATTATGGGCAGCGCCTATGGCTCAGTGGGCAGGGTGCTGGCCCCATATACTGAGGGTGTTGTGGCAGTTACCTGTAGTCCCAGCTACTCAGGAGGCTGAGGCAAGAGAATCACCTAAGCCCGGGAGTTGGAGGTTGCTGTGAGCTGTGACCCCACAGCATTCTACCAAAGGCGATAAAAAAAAGAATTAATAAAGAAAGGAAAGGAAGGAAGGGAGAAGGAAAGAGAAAAAGAGACAGAGGGAAATTAATTAGGACCAACTATTTTTTGAAGTGTCATTAGTTAAGATACATGCAAAACTGTTGCAACAAACACACCGCAAATGCAGGGCTTACATGAGACTCAAAGTTTATTTCTCCCTCATATAATTCAAAAGGTCAGTAATCCAGGCTGGTAGGATGATCCAGGAACCCAGGACACCCATTTTATAAAACCATCTCTCATGGTTTTATTTTCACACATGTGGTCAAATTGGAGTCTTGCCATATCATCATTCTAGCCTATGGGAAAGGAAACTAGAGGAAGGAGTAATGCAGGTCTGATATTTTAAGGCCAAGCTCAGAAGGGGCGCACATTATGTCTACTCTCCTCCTATTGGCCCAGCTTAGTCACATGGCTGCTACTAGCTGCAAGGGAGGCTGGGGAATGTAGTCCATAGCTGAGAGACGGCAAGCCCAGTTAAACTCATGGAATTCTATTACTAAGAAAGAAGAGAAAAACAGGTCACACCACAGCGTGCTATGATTTTTGTTTAGGTGGCATATGAAATAACTCTGGTCATCACTTGACTCAAACCTTGAACCACAGAGAAAGAAAATTCCTGTCTTTTTTCATTCTATTTCAAGGACAGAGTCTCAATTTATCTTTAATTCCTCTCTAATACCTGCTAATTAATCTTCCTTATTGCAAAGAAAGCAAGTCTATGCTCAGGGCTTTCAACAGGTAAGAGAATTTAATAATTAGTACCTAACAGCATTGTTTATCATTGGCTACTTTGTTTTCACGCCCCAATAGTTTTCTTGGGGGGGGTCTTTTTTTTTTAATCCTTGAATCATGTAAGAATATACAAAATAAATCTAGTTAATTAGAACTTGTTTAATTCATTTTTAAATTCATTATTTTTGTTGTTGTTGTTGCAGTTTTTGGCTGGGGCTAGGTTTGAACCCGCCACCTCCAGGAATATGAGGCCAGTGCCCTACTCACTGAGCCATAGGCGCTACCCAAATTCATTAATTTTTTTTTTTTTTGCAGTTTTTATTGGCCAAGGCTAGGTTCGAACCCGCCACCTCTGGCATATGGGGCCAGCACCCCACTCCTTTGAGCCACAGGTGCCGCCCACCAAATTCATTAATTTTTAATGAGAAATTTTTTACCCTTGCTTTTATCTGCAGCAAAATGTCAAATTAAAATACTTTGGAAATCGGGCGGCTCCTGTGGCTCAGCGAGTAGGGCGCCGGCCCCATATACCGAAGGTGGCGGGTTCAAGCCCGGCCTCGGCCGAACTGCAAAACAAAAAAATAGCCGGGCGCTGTGGCGGGCGCCTGTAGTCCCAGCTACT
>CAUYON010058552.1:0-11974 GCA_963573935.1 Arctocebus calabarensis
CCTGTAGTCCCAGCTACTTGGGAGGCAGAGGCAAGAGACTCGCTTGAGCCCAGGAATTGGAGGTTGCTGTGAGCTGTAATGCCACGGCACTCCATCCAGGGTGACAGCTTGAGGCTCTGTCTCAAAAAAAAAAAAAAAAAAGAAAGAAAACCTACTATATTCATAATTACATTATAGTAAGTGTTCTAATAAAAATGCAAAAACTGTCAGGTGGGTTCAAAAAAGCAAGACTCAACAATATGCTATTTATGAGAAATTGACTTTAAATATATGGACAAATGTGTTACAAGTAAAAAAAATGAGAGTATATTATATAAATAGTATACTAAAGCTGCTGTACTAATATGAGAGGAAATTGAACTTAAGACAAATAATGTAATTAGACATATATTTCATAATTATAAAAGCATCATTTCATCAAGAAGATATAACAGGCTCAGTGCCTCTGGCCCAAGTGACTAAGGCACCAGCCACATACACCTGATCTGGCGGGTTCAAATCCAGCCCAGGCCTGCCAAACAACAATGACAGCTGCAACCAAAAAATAGCCAGGTGTTGTGGCAGGCACCTGTAGTCCCAGCTACTTAGGAGGCAGAGACAGGAGACTTGCTTGAGCCCAGGAGTTGGAGGTTGCTGTGAGCTATGATGCCATAGCACTCTACCCAGAGCAACTGCTTGAGGCTCTGTCACAAAAAAAAAAAAAAAGAAGAAGAAGACATAACAATCCTAACTGTGCATATCCCTAATAACTCTTTCAAAACACATGGAATAAAAATAGTTAGAACTAAGAAGAGAAACAAACAAATCTGCAATCATGGTTGTAGATTTAAACACTCCTTTCTGTAATTTGTAGAATAAGTAGAAAAAAAGAAAAAGAAGACTCATCTAAGTCCTTACTTCATACCATACACAAAAATTAACTTGAAGTTGATCATAAAACTAAATAACCAAAAGTAAACATTCAAGAAAATCTTATTAAAATTGGATTAAACAAATTTCTTAAAATAAGACCAAAGAGCCAAGTCAATTCAATAGAGAAGGGAAGGATCACATGAGCCTAGGAGTTTGAGGATATAGTGAGCTATAGTGATACCAATGCACCTACCTAGGACAAGAGCAAGACTCTACCACACACACACACACACACAAAAGGATAAAACAAAAAAATGGAACAACCAGCTTTCTGTATGTAAAAACATGAACTCAGATCAGTCTGACTCCTGACAGAAAACTTAATTCTAAGTGTATTATAAATCCAAATATAAAACCCAGATCGTTCAATCTTTCTAGAAGAAAACATTGGAGAATATCCTTTACTTGAACAAGATACATAAAATACTAACCACAAAAAAGATGCCATTAAAATACCAAACAGTCAAGCCACATAGTAGTAAAAATTATTCTCCATACATACATTTGACAAAATACTTGTATCCAAAATATATATAAAACCTCAACAATAAAAAGATGAGTAACCCAATTTAAAACACACAAAAGACTCAAACAGATCTTTCACAAAAAAAGATATGTGAATGGCCATAAATACATGAGCTCAATATCAATGTAAAAATTGCAATGAGCAATTGGGTCTAAAGGAAAGTATACATAATGAGTTCACAAAGTCAGTTGTCAGACCTCATATAACAACAGCTCTGATGGCCATTCCAGAAAAAGCGTTCCAAAATTGCTTTGAAGGGTGAATTGGGCACTGGTGTCAGAGTATAACTTCTCAGAGGGATTACTTGAAAGGTGGTAACAGTAGTGATATTCAGCAGTGAAGTATGTTGTACTTTTTCTAGGATGAGTTCACAAACTTAATTATCTGACCTTGTACACATAATGTTAGTGCCTAAAGAATAGGAAAAAGTAGAAAGGGACAGGAAAAAAATACTTGAGTAAATAATGACCAAAAATTTCCATACTTTAATGAAAAACATACACATGCAAGAATCTTAGTGACCTCTAAGTAGAATATACCTGAGGAGATGTACTCCACAGGTGCATTATAATCAGTCTGTCAAAAACCAAAGACAGAATCTTTAAGGCAGCAAAAAAGAAATGACTTATCACATGTAAGAGATCCTTAATAAGATTAATAGCTGACTTCCCGTCAGAAACCATGGAGGCCATAAAGCAGCGAGATGGCATATTCAGATTTCTGAAAGAATAAAATCTGCTGACCATTCTATATCCAGGCCAAATTGTCCTTTGGAAACAAAGGCAAAATCAGGACATTCCCAGAAGACAGCTAAGGGAGTTCATCTCTAGAAAACCTTCCTTTCAAGTAACACTAAAGGGTAACTCAAATTCACATGAAGAAATAAAGAACATCAGTAAAGGAAACTACATATGTAAATATTAAACAGCTTAAGGATATTATTTGATTTGTAACTTTTTCTCCTCCAATCTGATTTTTTAAACAACTAAATGAAACAATAATTAAAATCACTGTTGATGAGCATACATTGTTCAAAGATTTAATCAGTATTACAATAACATCTCAAAGCATGTAAAGAGAACTGAGTTACATAGGAGCAGAGTTTGTATGTGCTATTGAAATTGTTATTAATCAAATTAGATTCTTATAAATTCTTAATTATAATCAAGGCAACCAGAAAGAAAATGGCTGAAAATAAATGTAGTAAATGAAAGGACAAAGGACTTAAAATGGAACAGTAGAAAGTGTCTGTTTAACACAAAAGAAGGCAATAATGGAGGAAGAGAGAAATGAAGACAGACATAAAACAGGTGGGAAAATTAATGGCACAAATCCTACATTATCAGTAATTACACTAAATGTAAATGGATTAAGCACTCTAGCTAAAAGGCAAAGATTGGTAGAGTAAATTATAAAAGAGAATCCATCTGTATGCTGTCTAAAAGAGAGAAATATTAAAGACACAAATAGGTGATAAGTAAAAGGTTGGAGATACATTACACAAAAGTAACCAAAACATACCTACAGTGGCTATACTAGTATCAAAGTAGACCTTAAGACAAAATTGTTTCTAAGTGCAGAGGATATAATATGGTTATATATATATATATATATATATATATATATATATATTTTTTTTTTTTTTTAGACAGAGCCTCAAGCTTTCACCCTGGATAGAGTGCTATGGCATCACATCTCACAGCAACCTCCAATTCCTGGGCTCAAGTGAGTCCCCTGCCTCCACCTCCCAAGTAGCTGGGACTGCTGGCGCCTGCCACAACATCTGCCATATTTTGATTGCAGCCGTCATCGTTGTTTGGCGGGCCCAGGCTGGATTCCAACCCACCAGCTCAGGTGTACATGGCTGGCACCTTAGCCCACCAAGCCATAGTTAACATATATATTGATAAATTTCTGGAAAGATAAAAATTTTGAAACTGACTCAAAAAAATTAGATTATTAAATGTTCAATTTCCTTAAAGAGTTGATATCAGACATTTCATTTTGATACTTATTTCATTTTTATTGTGAAAGTACATCTCATTCTTGCAAAGACACATTTGGGCTTGTTATCTTTCAAAAATAATTTAGAGCCTCGGCACCTGTGGCTCAACGGGCTAAGGCGCCAGCCACGTACGAACTGGCAGGTTCGAATCCAGCCCGGGCCTGCCAAACAACAATGGTGGCTGCACCATAAAAAAAAAGTCCAGGCATTGTGGCAGGCGCTTGTACTCCCAGTTACTTGGGAGGCAGAGGCAGGAGACTCGCTTGAGCTCAGGAATTGGAAGTTGCTGTGAACTGTGATGCCACGGCACTCTATCCAGGGTGACAGCTTGAGGCTCTGTCTTAAAAAAGAAAAAAAAAAATAAATAAATAATAATTTAGAGCAATTTCTTTGAAACTATGTATAATGAAAACTTTGTGTTATTTTTGAGTATGAGTGTTTTTGTGGAACCAGTACAGCACAGACAGCTCAATATCAACAAAGTTGGGAAGGATGTGGCTAATAAACTTAGAGTACATGGATGGTTTGCAAACTCCATTCTGGTGATTTTTATCTTGAAAATGAGCCACATGGGCCGAAGTAAATAATGATGAGCTGAAAGTTGTAGTAAAATCATATCCATCTCAATCTACAAGTGAATTAGCAGCAAAAGTTTCACATTACTATTCCAATGTTATTGAACCATTTGACACAAATGGATAGATGTGGGTATCATCAGATAGATAGATGGGTTCCACATGATTTAAATGAGCATCAGAAGAAACATTGTCTCAAATCTTGCCTTTCTTTGCTGTCATGACACAAATGTGGACTACTTCTACACTGTATTGTTATGTGTGATGAAAAATGGATTCTATTAGACAATCACAAGTGTTCAGCACAATGGTTGGATAAAGGTGAAGTGCTGAAACACAGTCCAAAGCCAAATATTCATCAAAAAGAAAAAACTAATGGTGTCTCTTTGGTAGCCCAGTACTGGCATTATCTTCTACAGCTTTGTGAAACCTTGTCAGTCAATTACGATGGGTCCCTGCTGCATCCAATTAGGACAAAATGATGCAGATGCTTGAGATTAAGCAGCTGAGATTGGTCAATAGAGAGAGGCCAATCCTCTTACAAAGCAATGCTTGACCACATGTCACACAAACCACACTGCTCAAACTACAGAAGCTGTACTTAGAAACTCACTGTGATCCACTGTATTCACCAAACCTTACACCAACTGACTTATAGGCTTTGGACCACTTCTTGCAAGGAAGAATATCCACTTCTCAACAAGCTGTAGAAAATGTCTTTCCTGATTACATCTCCACTCACTCTCCAGGCTTCTTCACTGATGACATAAACAAGCTACTGTTAAGATGGCAAAACTGTGTCAATAGTTTAGGCTCGGGGTGGCGCCTGTGGCTCAAAGGAGTAGGGCACTGGCCCCATATGCCGGAGGTTGTGGGTTCAAACCCAGCCCTGGCCAAAAACTGAAAAAAAAAAAAAATAGTTTAGGCTTATACTTTGATTAATTGTACAGCTTCTTGTTTGAGATATAATAAACTAAACTTTTGATTTAGAATTGGATGTTTTATATTTTATGACCCAGAAAATCTGAATAACCCTATAACAAGTAAGGAGATTGAATAAGTTCTTTAAAACTTACCGCAATGGAAAAGCCTCAGGATCAAATGGCTTCACTGGTACAGTCTGCCAAATATTTAAAGAAGAATTAACACCAATCATTTATAAACGCTTTTCCAAAAGGTAGAAACCTAAGGATCACTTCCCAACTCATTCTCTGTGGCCAGTATTTTCCTTAGACCAAACCAGATAATGATATCATGAGAAAAGGAAATTATGTCAGTTTTTCTTATGAAGATAGATGTAAAAACCTTCAACAAAATAACCGGATCTGGCAGCATAAAAAAGGGAATATATGCCATAACCAAGTGGTAATTATCCAGGGAATGCATGATTGGTTCAACATAGGAAAACCAAAGTAAGACACCAGCTGAATAGAATAAAAGACATAAAACACACATTGCACATGAAATCTCAATAGGCACAGAAAAAGTAATTGACATAAACAAACACCTTATAAACTAAAAATAGAGGGAACTTTCCTCCTCCTGATAAAGGATATCTGTGAAAAACTAATAGCTTGACATCATACTAAGAAATGAAAAACTGAAAGCTTTCCCTCTGAAATCAGCAACAAGACAAGTATGTCTATTTGAGTGAACATTATACTGGATGTTCTTGCAGTTAGGCTTAAAAATAAAGAAAAGAGGCTCAACGCCTGTGGCTTAACAGGCTAAGGCGCCAGCTATGTACACCTGAGCTGGTGGGTTCAAATCCAGCCTGGGCCCGCCAAACAACAATGATGGCTGCAACCAAAAAATGTCCAGGCGTTGTGATGGGTGCCTGTAGTCCCAGCTACTTGGGAGGCAGAGGCAAGAGACTCACTTGAGCCCAGGAATTGGAGGTTGCTGTGAGCTGTGATGCCATGGCACTCTACCCAGGGTGACGGCTTGAGGCTCTGTCTCAAAAAAAAGGGCGGTGCCTGTGGCTCAAAGGAGTAGGGCGCTGACCCCATATGCCGGAG
Organism: Arctocebus calabarensis; assembly: GCA_963573935.1. Lineage (NCBI taxonomy): Eukaryota > Metazoa > Chordata > Mammalia > Primates > Lorisidae > Arctocebus > Arctocebus calabarensis. The sequence continues at coordinate 6,037 of CAUYON010058552.1, forward strand.
GTGGCAGGTTCAAACCCAGCCCCAGCCAGAAAAGAAATAAAAGGCTTCCAGAGTAAAAAGGAAGAAAGCTATTTCTATTTGCAGATGATATAATCTTAATTATAGATAATCTTAAGAAATACAACCAAAAAACTATCAGAGGCAAGACATGGTGGCTTGTACGTGTAGCTTCAACACTTTGGGAGGCCAAGGCAAGAGAGCCGAGGAGTTTGAGGTAGCAACGAGCTATGATATCACTGCAGCAAGATTGCAGGACAGAGATTCAGTATACAAAAATTAGTTGTATTTCTATATACCAGTATTGAACAACCAAAAGTGAAATTAAGAAAAGTTTTATTTACAAAAAGAATAAAATATTTGTATAAATCCAAAGAAGTAGATAAACAAAATGTTATATCCATTTTAAATGGAACCATAATAAGGAATAAAGCACTGTTACATGCTGCAAGGGTGAATCTTGAAAACCTGCTAGGAAGCCAAACACAGATGACTGTACTAGCAGCCCCCAAATGGAGATTTTCCCAAGTTCTTGGTGATGGTTGGGAGAAGAGAACTTCAAGATACACCATGTAAGCCACGTAAGCGGCTTTTTATTGAAAGGAAAAGTACACTCTCAAAAGAGTAGGCAGGCTTGAAAACAGCAGCTGCCCCAGGAAGAAGTGATTTTTGGTCTTTTGAAGTTCTATTTGAGGAGAGGATTATTCCAGTTGAGGAGCTGATTTTTACTTAGAATGTAGGTTGTAATGCGTAGAATGGGGTCCCCTCCCATTTTCATACTTTTTGTTTCAAGATAGTCTTTCTGTGTCACCCCAGCTATAGTGCAGTGGGACAGCTATAGCCCACTGCAACTTAAAACTCCTGGGTTCAAGCAGTTCTCTTGCCTTAGCCTTTTGAGTAGCTGGGATTACAGGCTCATGCCACCATCCCTGGTTAATTTTTCTATTTTTTTGTAGACACTGGGTCTTGCTCAGACTTACCTTGAACTCCTCACCTCAGCAGTCCTCCCACCTTGGCCTCCTAAAGAGCTAGATTGCAGGTGTGAGCCACCATCCCAGCCCAGTTTTCATACTTCATATGGCTGTTTTGGAACTGTCGTGGTGATTTTAAAGACAGTGCAGATGGTACTATTATTAATCAAAGTTCATATAAAAGATAGCTTACAAGCCTGTTGAAGCCTGTTCTTACTTGTAGTTATCAGCACCTGTAGCTTCTTCTGGAGCGTTGTTTACTTCAACACCTACATCTGATCTCAGGTCTGTCTCCTAGTCTCCTACTCAATAGCTATGTATTATAGTATTCCACTGATTTGAAATGTGAAGAATCAATAAATCTGTAGAGTCAGAAAGTAGAAGAGTAGTTGTCAGGGATTGAAAAAGGAGACAGGAGTGACTGCTAATGGATATGGAATTTAATTTTAGAGTGATAAAAGTATTTTGGAATTAGATGATGGTGATGGTTCCACAACCTTATGAATAATGTATAAAAACCACTAAACTATACACTTGACAAGTGTGACTTTTCTCCATTTTTTTAAATGTTGGTATTTTTTTAAAAATGACCTTAAGCATATTTACATAAATAGATTTCTCAATACTGGGATTTCTTCTAAAAATCCTTGATAAAGTACCTTCCATTGAAAGTTCAGTGATATTTTTGGAAAGCCTTTAATTTAATAGTCTTTTTCAACAAATTATATAGTTTTTCCTCAAATCTTTTATATAACAAAAGGATTCGATACACAGGAATAATTTATTAACATTTTTAATCTTTTCTATAATAATCTCTGAAAGTTTATCTTCCTTTATATTTTTCCCTAATTTGTTCTCCCAGGAATGAGGGGATGTTCTTTATGCACAAAGTGCAACTATTTCTGTATTGTTTTGAGTTTTTATAGCTATCTTCAATTAGAGATATACTCTAGTAACTACGTTGTGTTACATTTGTTTAGACTAGAGTTTTCATTTGAGCAGTATGGAGGGGTGTTGATTTTGTTTGTTTTTTTAGAAGTAAAGTCTGAGTCCATTGCCTAAGCTGAAGTGTAGTGACCTGATAATAGCTCACTCCAGCCACAAACTCCTGGGCTCCAGCAAGCCTCCCAAATAGCTAGGACAACAAGCATATACCACCATATTGGTCAATTTTTTTTTTCTTTTTTCTTTTTTTTTTTTTTTTTGAGACAGAGTCTCACTCTATTGCCCTGGGTAGAATGCTGTGGCATCATAGCTCACAGCAACCTCAGACTCTTTGGCTTGAGCAGTCCTCTTGCCTTAACCTCCCAAATAGCTGGTACTACAGACATGGGCTGATTTTTTTAATGTTATTTTTTATAGAGACCAAGTCCTTGTTATGTTGCCCATGCTAGTCTTGAACTCCCAGGCTCAAGTGATCCTCCCACCTGGGCCTCCCAAAGTGCTAGAATTATAGATATGAACCACCGTGTGTGTGTGTGGGGGGGGGTGTTTTAGTTTAGTTGTGTAATGGTATCTTTTATAGATAATATAAAACATTTTACATGGTTAGAATTTTCTTTGTGTAAATTTTATGATCTGAAGAATTTCTGGGCTCATAGTCAAGTTTTTAAAAAGTGATTGTGATCTTTAACAGGTTTTAGATCTCAACAAAACCAATATTTATATAAAAATTGCACAGTGATTCTTTCCAAAAATTTTCAGTGAAGTTCATGAGCATCACTGTATTCTATTCATTGCTTGTTCTTAATTTTTTTAACTAAACATTTAAGGTTTATTACATTTAAGTGTAATAAATGTCTTCTTAAATTTGTCTTGTAGTAGAAAAAGAACAATCTCTTAAGATAACATACTTTGCAGTAATATATACTAGGTATTGGCAACCTTTCAGAGATAAGTATTAAATTGCCTCTTCAAGCATGGGATTGGTCACATCAGTAATTATTTAACCCAAGAAAGGGCCCTTTTATTCATAAAAAGACCTCTGATTCATTTAGTTATTAAAATCAGCTCTTTAAATATGAGCTATTTTAATACTTTTAATAATTGCTTTCCCATTACATCAAAAAAATTAAAGTTTAATTTGTGAAAGGAAGGGGAAAAATTGGACTGAGTTGAGCTTGAGGGGTGAAAGTGAGCACAGGAGATAAACAAATGCCTCAAGCAAAATGAATTCTCCTCCCATTGCTTGAGTTCTTAGTAAAATTAAATGTGCAAAATGCTGACACTTTATTTTAGATTGTCAAATCAAGGTACGTTTCTTAATGGATTGATAGCCAACCTTTTGGAAATTTTCTGGGGGAAAATGTTCTGATTTCGCTTACTTGAGCATGAACCAAAGTATTTTTAGTAAATAAAACTGATTTGAATGATTGTAATGTTTAGTTTTACTATATAACATGTTGTTAGTAAATCAAAACAAGAAACATTTTAATGGTAAAATTATTGCAATTAATGTCATTTTTTTGTTTGTTAATCTGTGCCTCAAAGATTAGGCTGTTGTGATTTCTAATCAAAATGATTATATTCTCTCAAATTATGATTTGGTTTGATTTACAGGTAAACAGTGTTGACCTAAGAGCTGCCAGTCATGAGCAGGCAGCAGCTGCATTGAAAAATGCTGGCCAGGCTGTCACAATTGTTGCACAATATCGACCTGAAGGTAATAAAATTCTTCCTATCTATGGTTATAGCTTATTTCAGTTTTTAAAATTCTTTTTTAAATAATGTTTAACTTCCAAATTTAATTTCCTTTTTTATGTTTCATTCTGATTTGTTAGTCTAGTATTTGTTTAGTCTGAACCTAATTAACTTTCCAGGTCTACAGTACTTTTTAACAGGGTGTAAGCATGGTATCTGCCAACTCTTCTGAGTGGTGTACCATTATTTCAATTAATTTATAAGTGCTTATTTTTTTTCATCTGGCCTTTGACACTCATATACCTTTCAAATTCCTTTTTATAAGCTCATTGATCTGAAAGAATAATAAAAGCCATAAACAAAGATAGTATATTATAAAAGAAAATTAGATCACCCAAGTTTTTTTTCAACTTTTGAGATAGGTTATATTTACTAATACCCAGATTTAAGATACATTTGTAATAGCCATTATTGCTATTTAAAACAAAGAGCATGCCAAGTTCAGAATGTAATATATATATATATATATATATATATATATACACACACACACACACTCTAAAGTATCATGGATATGACCTTACTTAGTTCCAAGGGGAAAGAGGTTATAATGGAAAATTTGAGGTCTTGCCATATTAAACATATATGACTCTAGTGTATACTTACATAACCACTTCTTCAATAAACCTCAGTGGAATTCAAAAAGCTTAAACACCCAAAAGAATATATCACATACTGGTTGGTAGTTGTAAACAACATAATGAAGAAGGAAAAAAATGATGTAACTTAAGGAACTAAATGAAATATTCTATAATTTAGTAACTATTAATATTTATTACTCTTTTCTTGGATAAGAATTTATTTTTGTAACAAAACCTAATATGTTTTTCAAGTGATCAAAGTAGCATGTTGGGCATTGGTATTTCATAATAAGTAGTAGGTTCCATCAGTCCTAGTAAATCTTAGCCATTTTGGTCCATTAACTGAATAGGAGAAACTTTCTTTACTTAAGGGGTAAATTTCAAATAAATCCACATTAACTGGAGACTAACATATGAAATCAGAATGCCAATTCACTAATTATTGTGAGAAACAAATTCAATCTCACCATATAGATACAGTACGTGTAAGCCAAATTATAATTACTGGTTGTTTGATATTATAGAAAGCCTCTCTAATGTTTATAAGTACTATAGACTTTTTAGGTATGGTTAAGAGTAGGTCATTATCAGCTTGGCCCCCGTCAGCACAGTGGTTACAGCACCAGCCACATACATCGAGGCTGCAGGTTCGAACCCAGCCCAGGCAAGCTAAACAACAATGACAACTACAACAGAAAATAACCGGATGTTGTGGTAGGCGCCTGTAGTACCAGCTACTTGGGGCTGACACAAAAGGATTGCTTAGGGCCAAGAGTTTGAGGTTGCTGTGAGCTGTGACACCACGGCACTCTACCTAGAGCAACATAGTGAAACTGTTTCAGAAAGAAAGAAAGAAAAGAAAAGAATTATCAGACTCATTATGTGGTGTCTGGCTTCTCTTTGAACAAGCATTGCAAAAGAACTAGGCAAAATCTTCATGTCCTCTTCCAGTTGGGAGGCTGAGGCAAGAGAATCACTTAAGCCCAAGAGTTTGCTGTGAGCTATGTTGCCACAGCACTCAACCAAGGACGACATAGTGAGACTCTTTCTCAAAAAAAAAAAAAAAAAAGTAGGTCATTATCTACTCCTTAACCTCCCCAACAATGAGAAAAATAAAAAAAACACGCAATATGCTACTTACTCACCTCCACCTCATTAAGCGCAACTAAGACGACAGACATAAAATATTGACAACAAAATATAGACAAAGGCTATTTAAGCGGCTGAGGTTTAGCAGAAGCCACGTTGAAAGAAGAGAACAATTAAAACATGAAATGTCGGGGGAGGAGCCAAGACAGCGGTCTGTAGCCAGCTTTCTGCAGACGCTCCTGTCCAGAAGGAGAGTTAAAGGACAGAAATTTGGCGAGAAAGCCAACGGTTTGGAGCTGAGCCAAGAGACAAGGTCGAGGAACACGCATCAACACTGCTGGAGCGACCTGCGACCCCAAGGATACAAATAAAAGGTACAGAGCACATCACCAAGCGGACGGGAGTCCCCTCCCGCAAGAGAACAGCTCGCAGTATCCGCCATACCTCCATACAAACAAGCGAGCAGAGTTCAGAGGTCCTCCCACACTACCCTACGGGAAAGACCCTCTAAAAACCAGACCTCATTCCCCTGTGCCACGGCACTCTCCTGCCAGGCATAAAGCGGCATAAAGCTGTATAAAACTGTATATATTCTCTACC
>CAUYON010058553.1:0-43622 GCA_963573935.1 Arctocebus calabarensis
TTATATAGTGATCAAGGAAATGCCATGAAGGATATCTGTAACAGTATGATCAAAATATTTCTGAATGTATATGAATCGTGCCCTGTGATTGCACCAATGTACATAATTATGATTCAATAAAATTATTAAAAAAAAAGTTATTTTTCCTTGTAAATTGTTCAAACAAGAGAGTGAAGTAATATTTAAAATGTTGAGAACAAAAGAAAGCCCTACCTATCTGGAATGCTGTACCCTGGTGTATTTGTCCTTCAAAAGTGAAGGAGAAGTAAAAATTTTCTCAAAGATTGAGGAAATCTGTAGCCAGTAGTCCTGCTATGCGAGAAATGTAAAAAATCCTTTACGAAGAAAATGTTACTTGTCAGAAATGCAGATCTACCTAAAAAAGGGAAGATCACTGGAGAAGGAATAAAATAAAGTAAAATAAAACACTTTTAAAATTCATAATGGATTTTACAGATAATAGTTTATTCAAAATGATAACAGTAATGTATTTAATCATGCATATTTGTGTATATGCTTTGTGTGTATGTATGCTTATGTATATATGAAATGAATGAAAGCAATGATACAAGGGATGGAAGGGAGAAATTATTATTATTTTGCTATTAATGAGGTACTTTTATCTCCCCCCCCCCCCGAAATGGTATAGTGGCATTTGAAAGTGGACTTGAGTTAGTTGTATATTGCAAACTGTCTAGGGCAAACATTAATAAAAGGAATAAAAGAAGTATAACTGATAATGCTAAGAAAGGAGAGAAAATGAAATCATATAAAATGTTCAAATAAAACCATGGGAGGTAGGAAAGCACTTGGAAAACAAAAATAGGAACAAAGAACACGGGTAAGAAATACAAAACAATAGCAAATATGATAGCCATTAATCCATCAATAATCACTTTGAATGTCAGTGGTCTAAATGCACCAATTAAAAAAGCGTAGGTAGGCTCAGCGCCTGTGGCTCAACGGGCTAAGGTGCCAGCCACGTACCCCTGAGCTGGCAGGTTCGAATCCAGCCCGGGCCGCCAAACAACAATGACAGCTGTAACCAAAAAATGGCCGGGGGTCATGGCGGGCGCCTGTAGTCCCAGGTACTTGGGAGGCAGAGGCAGGAGACTCGCTTGAGCCCAGGAATTGGAGGTTGCTGTGAGCTGTGATGCTACAGCACTCTACCCAGGGCGACAGCTTGAGGCTCTGTCTCAATAAATAAATAAATAAATAAATAAATAAATAAATAAATAAATAAAATAAAATAGAGTAGGTAAAAAATGAGGCTTAACCATATTAAGAAACTCAAATTCAAAGACGTGTAGGTTAAAGCGAGATGCGTATGAGGTTACTTAGCATCTAATATTCCCTCTTTATCTGAGCTTGTGGTTGAGACTGTCCTTGGATCTGTTGACTGCAGCTTGTTGTCCGTCCCCTGCTCCTTCTGGCATTTGCACCTGTCTTCCTCAGAAGCAGCACTGTATCTTAGTGGAGTGGTTATCACGTGTGTGTTACAGGCACAAAGCTCTGATCTTGCTCGGCAGGAGATCCAATATAAACCAAGTGCTGAAAAAAAAAAAATAGAAGACATAGGTTGACAGGATGGGAAAGATAGACCATGCTAAAGATACAAGGAAGAATGAGCTAGATAATTTCAAACACTGAAGATTGCGGAGCAAGTGAAGTTACCAGGGATAAAGAAAGGGACATTCCATAATGTAAAAGGGTCAGTTTTCCAAGAACACATAGCAGTCCTTAATCTGTGTGTGCCTAACAACAGAGCATCCAAATACTTGAGGCAGATGAACCCACTATTACAGTTAGAGACTTTAACACCCCTCTGTCAGAAGTGGGCAGATCTATCAGGTAGAGATCAATAAAGACATTGTTGACCTCAATACTATCATCTATTAACTGGATATAATTGACATCTGTAGACGACTTCATCCAACAACAAAATACTCTTCCCAACCTCAGAGGTGACAGTCATGGAGATAGAACACATTCTGAGCCATAATTCACACCTTAACGAATTTAAAAGATGTGATGATAATATCTGTGCTCAGATGACAACAGAACTAAGCTATAAATCAGAACCAGAAAAATAGCTGGATAATCCCCAAATACATGAAGATTATATAACATACTTCTAAACTATACATGCATCAAAGAAGAAATCTCAAGGGAAATAAAAAATAGAACTAAATGTAAATGAAAGCACATTTTATCAAAATTTGTGGGACGAGGTGAAAGCAGGGTTTAGAAGTTTATAGTGTTAAATACAGTAGAATCTCCATAGTTGACCACCTCCTACATTGACTACCTCCTTAAGTTGACCTAATTTTCAGAGATCAGACAGGCACCACATTTACATATCAGTACAGTAGGCCTGGTTCCTTATGGGTTTTTTTTTTTTTTTTGGTCGCTTAATTCTTTTTCTTTTTTTTTTTATTAATCATGGCTGTGTACATTAATGCAATCATGGGGTACAATCTGAAATAGTTTCATCAAACTGGTTAACATAGCCTTTGTCACATTTTCTTAGTTACTGTGTTAAGACATTTATATTCTACATTTAGTAAGTTTCACCTGTACCTTTCTAAGATGCACCGTAGGTGTGATCCCTCCCGGTTCCTTATGTTGAACACCTCCGTATGTTGGCCAGGTGTTGCAGTCCCTTAGGTGGTCAAGTTACAGAGGTTCTGCTGTAAATGTATTAGAAAAGAATGTTCTAGAACCAATCATTAAGGCTTTCCCCTTAGGAAATTAGAAGACAGAGTTAAGTTTAAAGTAAGAAGAAAAATAGTAGAAACTGGAGCAGAAATCAATGCAATTGGAAACAGGAAACCAATAGAGAAAAATTAACAAAACCCAAAGCTAGTTTTTTAAAAAAAGATAAATAACAGATCTTTAGCCAGGCTAAGGGAAAAAGAGGACACAACATCAGATATGAAGGATGTGACAACAGCCCATGAGTATTAGAGAACAAAGGAATAGTATGAACAATTCTACCTTTCAATTCCTTGAAAGATACAATGTGTCAAAACACAAGAAGAAATAGTCTGAATAGCCCTACATTTATTAAGGAAATTGAATCAATAATTAATAACCTTCCAAAATAGTACCAGGCTCAGATGAGACCACAGGTTAATTCTAGCAAATATTTAAGGGGTAAACTGTATTGATTGTTTACAGTTTCTTTCAGAACATGGTAGCAGAGGGAATACTTTGTAACTTGTTTTATGAAGCCAGAATACCTAGATACCAAAAGCGCCAAAAACCTGACCAGAAAAGTATAGACCCTTAACTCTCAGGAATATAGACACAAAATTCATCAACAAAATATGGTAAAACTGAGTTCAACAATATGCAGAAGACTTACACACCATAACCAAGTGGCATTTATCCTGTGTGAGTCTGATTCAGTGGTGAAAATTAATATTTATCATACCAGCAAACTAGAAAAGAAAAATCACACGATTGTATTAATAGATGCAGGAAAAAGCATTCGACGAATCTAACACCTGTTCATGATAAAATCTTGGTGAACTAGGAGAGGGGAGCTTCATGAACTCAATAGAGAAAATCTACAATAAACTTATAGCTAACATAATGCTTAATTGTGAGAATCCAGAAGCTTTGTCACAAAATCAAGAATAAAGGAAAAATGGCCTCTCTACCACCTCTCAACATCTGGAAGTGATGGCTAGGATGGCTATTAGACATCCTAGCTGATAAAGAGAAAGTAAAAGGTATGCAAATGGAAAAGGAAGCGATATAACTTTGTTTTCAAATGACATGACTATGTAGAAAATCTGAAAGACTCAATAGAAAAACCCTTCGAATTAATAATTACAGCAAGGTGGCAGGATACAAATTTAGTGTATGAAAGTCAATTGCCTTTCTTTATACCAGCAATGAATACATGGAATTTGAAATTAAAAACAGAACATTATTGTTGGTCAAAGGATACAAAATTTCATTTGCACAGGAGGAATCTAAGTTTAAGGGATCTGTTGTTCAACATGGTGACTGTGGTTAGTAACAATGTAACGTAGACTTGAAAATCTCCTGAGTACATTTTAAATGTAACCATAGTAAGTGGTTTTGTCATGTGCCCCCTCACTATGTTTTGGTCAACTGCAACTGTGTGTAATGGTAGACCTGAAAAATTCCTATCACCTAGAGACAGCTGTCCTACTGTAATAGTGCCGCACATATTATAAAAAGCCACAACTATACCAAAGGACAGCCTGGGGCAGGTCCTTGAGGAGTATTCCAGAAGAAGGCATGATTGTCATAGGAGATGAGAGCTCCTTGTTATGGCCCCTCAAGACTTTCCAGTGGCGTAAGATGTGGAGGTGGAAGCCAGTACTATTGCTGATCCTGACCCTGTGTAGGCCTGGGCTCACGTGTGTGCTCGTGTCTTAGTTTTCAACTAAAAATTTTAAAAATAAAAGTAAAAGCTTACAGAATAAGGATATCAAGAAAATATTTTTGTACAGCTGTACAATATATGTTTTAGCTAGGTGTTACAATGAAAGAGAAAAAAGTTAAAATTAAGACAAAATTATAGTAAGCCAAGGTTAATTTATTGTTGAAGAAAGAATAGTTTTTGATACATGTAGTCTAACCTCAGCACACAGTGTTTATAAAGTCTACAGTCGTGTACAGTAAGGTCCTAGGCCTTTGCGTGCATTCGCGACTGACTCACGCAGGCCAACTTCCAGTCCTGCAGACTCCATTCAGGATCAGTGCTTTAGACAGTTTTTTAACTTGTAAACTTTCACTGTGCCTTTTCTATGTTTAGAAACACAAATACTGAGTGATGCCTGTGGCTCAAAGGAGTAGGGTGCTGGCCCCAAATGCTGGAGGTGGTGGTTTCAAACCCAGCCCTGGCCTTAAAAAAAAAAAAAGAAACACAAATACTTAACCATTGTGTTATATGCATTACAGTAACATGCTCAACAGTTTTGTATCCTAGAAGCCACAGGCTGTACCACATAGCCTAGGAGTGTAGTAAGTGTGCCGTCTAGGGTGGTGTAAGTATACTAACTGCTTTATGATGTTTGCACAATGACAAAATTGTCTCACAAGACATTTCTCTGAATGTTTCCTGTTACGTGACTCATGACCGTATGTGAGGTAATGTCTGTTTCAATTTGATTGATTTAGCCATTCCACAGTCTTTATGTATTTGAAAACTTTGTTATGTACTCTAAATATATACCATTTTGTGCATTAAAAAACCCACAATACCACTATTAGCATCTCCCCCCCCCAATCAGATACTTAGGTATAATAAATATAAAAATATGTACAAGATATATATGAAGAAAAGACCACTATAAGTTTCCTTCCCAATCAGATACTTAGGTATAATAAATATAAAACTATGTACAAGACATATATGAAGAAAAGTATAAAACTGATGAAAGCAATCAGATAAGAGCTAAATAAATGGGGAGATTTTCCCTGTTCACGTTTAGGAATACTCGATATTGTCAAAATGTCACTTCCTCCCAGCTTCATCTAGAGAGTGAATACAATCTCAGTCAAAATTCCAGCAGTTTATTTTATGGTTATTGAAAAATTAGTAACAATGCTACCTCACTACATTTTGGTCAACTAACATGGAGAGGTGAAAGATTCAGAATTGGTAAAACAATATTGGAATAGAACAAAGTTGGGGAAATTGTCGGGGAGAAAGGACACTACCCAACTTGAAGAATTCATCTAAAGTTACTCTAATCAAGACAGCATGGTGAAAGAACAGACACATAGGTACTTGGAACTCAGAGTCCAGAAGTAACTATAGGATGTTTAAGGGCGGCCCTGGCCTGGACCCGCTAAATGCCACTTGCAAAACTCCTGCCAGTAATTGTGGTTAGCAAGTAAGTGGAGCTGGTTGTCAATGTTCCTGGGTAGGAAGGTCAGAGGGCAGTACCTGAGAGCCTTTACCCTCAGCTATGCCTTTAAATCACTGCAAATTACCTGTTGGATCATCCATACCCTTCTATAAAAATGGGCTGATAACACGTCTTGCCTGTTTCAGAAGGCGGTCCTAAGTGTCACATGAGATAATGAATTGGAAGTGCTTTGACCAATATGAAACTCCAAACAGATTTTATTGTTTTACGTTGTTAGGAATAAGAAAATGCTGCAATGAAGTTTTTAAAAGGATGTCCAAAGGTGAAGTGACTAGGACAGTCACAACTGAAGAAAAAATAGTTTCAATAGAAACTAAGAAGGTTGATGTTTAAAGGAAGATACAGAATAGTTGTTCAAACAGAACCTTGTGGAATGGCCGTGCTTTGTGGGGTCATCAAAGTCCAGGTTCTGGCTTTCAGTTTTTTAGGTTTGCAAAGTCAATTTTTTCTTTTCCATTCCTGTTGAGTTGATCAGGCACAGGGGTGTTTATTCCTACTAACCCAAGCCAGAAAAGACTGAGAAAGGATCAGAATACTTTTTGTAAAATAAAGAAGAGAAACCATGAGTGAATTGCTTTCTGGTTTCACGTAAATATTGGTGCTCTACCTTTTAAAATTTTGGTAGCCAAACTTAATTGAAGTACTCCCCTTCCGTAAAGACAGACAGAACAAAAACCCCAGTGTCTGGGCATTTTTGTTATGTGTCTCCTTAGGGAAGAAGGGTCTGTCACCCTATTGGAAAGTTGTTTGGTGAACTTGGAATCACAACAACAGACTTAATTTGTATGCTTGATGCAATGTAGTTCGGTGATTGTTAAACATTCATTTTTTTTCTTCTCTTTATTTCCAGTATAGAGAAAAATCTATCAAATGAAGTAGAACCTTTCACTCATTTGTCAGGGCAATCTTTACCGTTATCTGTGCCAGAGACATTTTGACAAGTCTTTAACTTTGGGTTTTTTTTTTTTTTTTCCTGCTATAGATTTCATGTAGACTAATCGGTCTTCTGATTGTTCAAACTGATCATAATATGAACAAAATTAGCTTATATCTTATTCCCTTTATGCCTTCCTGGGGAATTTGCTTATTGCTTTCTCTTATAACAACTTTGATATCTGGAAACCTCCATTCAAGAATTTGTTTATGAACTACCTCTTAGGAGCAACTAAGAATGTACCAGTAACTTTCTTACAGTGATTACAAATAACTCAATTGAGTGATTACACATAAGAAATAATGAGCCATAAAAAAACTTGGGGTGCATAGTATTGATTTAATGTAATACCGGTTGATTAAATCCAAAATTTTAGAAGGAATAACAAGTTAGTAATGTGTGACTGAAAACTTAAAAAATATTTGTTTCAAATATTAATAATTAGGAGATTTAAAAACATGGGGTGTTTGTTGTTCGATGGATAAGAAAACTATTGAAAGAAACTGCTTCCTGTAGAAGGTAGGGCTCCTTCTGTCCTTTTTTTGAAACCACAGTCTTAATTAGTTCCTATATTCTGCTTTTCTGTGGTGGCAAGATAGTATCTGTAGGTGCTTGTAATTTTGTAGTTGCTAATGGATTAAAGTAAATAATAATATTACAAAAATGTCAGCTATTATATTGGGCACCGTAGTCCAGGAGACATTTTTTTTTTTTTTTGAGACAAAGTCTCACTTTGTCGCCCTCAGTAGGTGCTATGGTGTCATAGCTCACAGCAACCTCAAACTCTTGGGCTTAAGCGATTCTCTTGTCTCAGCCTAGTGAGTAGCTGGGACTACAGGTGCCCACCACATTGCCCAGCTATGTTTTTTTTGAATGGGGTCTCACTCTTGCTCAGGCTGGTCTCCAACCTGTGAGCGTGGGCAATCTACCCACCCCTGCCTCCCAGACTGCTAGGATTACAGGTGTGAGCCACCGCACCTGGCCTCCAGGAGACTTTTTATTTTTCTCTGACTTCATATTGCTTGACACATGTAGATGCACATAGTTTTTTGTAAAATTAATATTTCATCGTATGGAGTGGATGCAAAAGAGAATTAACTTTATTATTGAATACCACTGAAAGGATTGTTTAGAAATATTTAGTAAGTATAGCATAGAATTGTTTTCATTAAGTTATACACACATTTGTGATGTAATATTTCTGCCAGTAGATACCAGAAAGTTTTAGATCTTAGACAAAAATAATTTTTTTTCCTCTCTTTCTCCCTTCTTTTTTGCTCTCTCCTTCCATTCAACAGACACTAAGTATCTAATGCAGTAGAACCTTGTAAGTTGACCACTAAGGACTATACTGAACTCGTCAACTTATGGAGATGGTCAACATAGGAAACTTCCCTGTGGTGCATGTCTGGTCTGTGAAAATTAGGTCACCTTAGGGAGGTGGTCACTTACGGAGGTTATGCTATATTTGTATAGTTATGTTAAGTTCTTATTATAAGTCCTTATAATTTATTATTATGAAATATGTAACTATTCACTAGGTAAGGAGAAATGAAATGAAAAATGTATAAAAGACTAGACTATGCATTCCTAAACATGTATAGGAATGTTCTGGTCAGCTCCTGATTATTCAGATACTGCCTAGCCCCTTTGAAATGATTTGGGTTTTTGTTTGGCTTTATTTTGAGAAAGTATCTCCATCCATTCAGAGCTCAAATTCCTGGGCTCAAGCGATCCTTCTGTCTCAGCCTCCTGAGTTGCCAGGACTACAGGGATGGCCAATTTTTCTACTTTTAGATTGGGGGGGTGGGGTCTCCCTCTTGCTCAAGCTGTTCTTCAACTCCTGACGTCAAGTGATCCTTCTAACTTTGCCTCCCAGAGTGCTGGAATTACAAATTGTTTTTAATGTGTAAGTTTCCTAAAACCTTTTAAAAAGTGTGCCAAGTATAAATTTGGCCACATGCTTATGAATATTCATACTAGATTGTCTTGCCAGCTACTGGCTATGTCACCTTGGGCTTTTTGTGTGACTCGCTCAAGGTTTTGATTTTTAGCTAGTTGTAAAATGGAGCTAACACTACCTATTTCAGAGTGCGGTTGTGAGAATTAGAAAGCATGTGTGTAAAACTTTGCTCAGGCTAGATGTTCACAAAATTATCGTGTAGCTCCTGATTCACTTTGTCTCCATCGTGGTCACATTTTATAATAAAGCATCACAAATATTCCCATCCTCTCAAAGTACGTGGCTTTCTGGGTCACTTCAGGTTGTGGGAGAGAAGCTAGAAGGTGTCTATACCATGTAGAATTTTTATACAATCCTAGCAGACAGCTAACAACAGTTTTTAAAAGGGCAAGTTTTGCAGGGTAGCAGAGAGATTTGAGTAAGTTAATAGTATGTCTGGAGCAATCCGTAATTAATATATAATGTCAGCAATTTATTTTCATGTGGGTGATCCTATTCACATAGCCTACCATGGGTAAGAGTTATTTTGCTTTCTGAGAGTTATTTCTCATTTAAATATTGGTGTTCTGCTTTTTAGTATTTTGGTCACTGAATTTAAGCTTTTGAGGATTAAGTTTGACTTTCTGATATCAGTATATACAATATTGGTGAATGAATTACATTAAAAATTAAAACCTGGGATTATTTTGCTGTGTTGTTTAATTTAAGGATAACAGTGTTTAGTTTCAAAAGTGTTCATTTTAATCAGTATTATGTTTCTGTTTTTTTGGGTTTTTTTGGCTGGGGGAGGGTTTGAACATGCCACCTCCGGTATATGGGCCCTACTCCTTTGAGCCATAGGTGCTACCCCAGTATTATGTTTTAAAAATTTTTCTTCTTCTAAATAGTTGATTTTTATATTGAATTTTGATAAATGTTGATGTAAGTAACCACTAATGTGCAGGCTTTTGAAGGATTTCTAGTGACATAACTAATGGTTCACCATGATTTTTGCTGCTGCTTTTTACCACTAACACTGCGGAATGTTAATTTTGATGGAATATTTTGTTCTATTTGTTACAGTGAAAAGTTAATCTACTGAGATGTTATATAAGATGAGATATATGTAGCTTGAGATAGATTGCAATTTTGATCATTTTAATAAGGCAGAAAACTAAGGGACTCTCAGGTAGAATGAGGTTCTCTTAATCATGGAAAGAAATTTCTTGCCCTGTGGGAGTCCGTTGGTCTTTTTTAGAAATAATTGTCATTTTTAGTCTTTCCTGCCTTCTTTTTTTTTAATCAATAAATAGTTATTCCACATTCAATATTTTTATTTAGGTTGGAATACATCAAAATAACATGTATTTTGAAACTTCTTTGAAGTTAAAAATTTAAGAACATTCAGTTGTGACAAATGAGTAAATTATAATACATAACTTATTATACTTCAAAAGTACCTATATAGATATAATATATAAGTTTTGTTGTTTTGAGACAGAATCTTGCAGTGTTGCCCTGGCTAGAGTGTAGTGGCGTCATCATAGTTCACAGCAACCTCCAACTCCTGGGTTCAAGTGATCCTCCTGCCTCAGCCTCATGAATAACTGGGACTACAGGCACCTGCCTGGCTAATTATTTTCCTATTTTTAGTAGAGATGGGTCTTGCTTCACAGGCTGGTCATGAACTAAAGTATACTTAATATAAGTATGTTAAGGTATACTTTATATTATATAAGTACATTTAAAGTATAGTTTAAATTATATAAGCACATTTAAAGAATACTTTAAATTATGTAAGTATATTTAAAGTATATGTTAAATTATCTAAGCATAAAGTAGAGTTTAAATTATATAAGGATATTTAAAGTACAATATGTGCTTTCTTAAAATTATGTAATTGCAAATTTTATAAATATATGATTATAAAATACTCCATGAAAATTGAATATAATTATATTTATAGTATATATTTATAATTGGTCCTGAAGAATTCTCAAAAAGTCCACTGGAGAAAACTCAGTGTTCATTATGTATTATGTAAGAATTGGTGTTTGGTAAAACAAAAGGAAAAAAAAATAGCGAATGAAATTATAGTCATTATTTTTGTAGGTCTACTGAATAAAACACAAAAGGAAGTTTCATCTTTACATTTGTGGACTGATACACCTTAATTAGTCTATCTGCTGTGACTTTCTTGTTGGAGTCACTCTTCCGGTAATAAACAACCCCAGCCTGGTTGTCCAAATGAATGGTGTGTGGCTATTGCTGGTTCATTGCTATGGCGATTTTGCAATTAGTGTGGAAGTTGCTGGCACACTCATGGGCAAGGATTTTGATGTACTGACTTGGAAGTGGAAGACTAAAACTCTTTTCACAGCTGCTGTGTGATTCTGAATAGAGACGGAGCAGCTGCTTTTTTTCAGTCTTTTACTAATTTAGATGTAGACATTATGCTTCAGTGAATTGTTGGCAGGAATATCTCCTTGTTCTCCTGTCTATCAAGGGGAAAACAGATTTTTATTTCAAGTAAATATTGGGGCAAGTTGTTTGTGAAAGTTCCAAAAGTAGTACTGAAACTGTTTTCTTTTCTTTTTTTTTTTTTTTTTTTTTTGGTATATTCTTGGTTTTCAAACTGAAATGTCACAAATTGTGAAATTATAATCTACAAAACTTCACTAGGTAATTTTTAGTTATCAAAATGTATGGATTTGTCCCATTTCTTGGGATAAAATAGAGTTGATTGATGGCCTGATATGGTGGCTTATGCCTGCAATTCTAGCACTTGGGGAGGCTGAGGCAGGAGGACGATTCATTGGAGACCAGGAGTTCAAGACTAGCTCTGGCACCATAGTGAGACCCCACATCTACAAAAAAATTAAAAAATTTACCTGGGTGTCGTGGCTTCTTGGGAGACTGAGGCAGGAGGATTGCTTGAGCCTGTAGGTAGAGGTTACTGTGTTAGCATTGTGTCACACCAACCTGTGGGACAAAGGATGACCCTGTCTCAAAAAAAAAAAAATAAATAACAGTAATGATAAATAAAGTGATTGGGGAGTGAATGGAGGGGTATTTATATATTAATAAAAGAACTTGTGAAATAGATATTGGAAAATGATATTTATAAAGACTTTTTACCCTTGCATCACCAAGGTAGAAAAACCATAAAGGTAGAAAAACCAGGGTAAGTAAATAAGCTTTGAAAAGTAAGCATTTTCTGGGCGGCGCCTGTGGCTCAGCGAGTAGGGCACCGACCCCATATACCGAGGGCTGCGGGTTCAAGCCCGGCCCTGGCCGAACTGCATCAAAAATTAGCCGGACGCTGTGGCGGGCGCCTGTAGTCCCAGCTACTCGGGAGGCTGAGGCAGGAGAATCGCTTGAGCCCAAGAGCTGGAGGTTGCTGTGAGCTGTGACTCCACAGCACTCCACCGAGTGCGATAGAGTAAGACTCTGTCTCCACAAACCCCCCCCCCCCCAAAAAAAAAATTCCTTGAATTCAGGCGCTACCTGTGGCTTGGATACTAAGGGTGGCGGCTTCAAACAGGCCTGGGCCAGCAAAAAATAGCAGTGGGAACTACAACAAAAACAGCCCGGTGTTGTGGTGGGTACCTGTAGCTTCAGCTACTCGGGAGGCTGAAGCATGAGTATCACTTAAGCCCAAGAGTTGGAGGTTGCTGTGAGCTGTGACATTATAGCACTCTACAGAAGGTGATAGAGTGAGACTCTATCTCAAACAAAAAGAAAAAATTCCTTGAATTCATGTTCCTTGGATATTTATCTGTGGGAATTCACTTAGCATTGCAATGAGGTTGAATTCTTTTAGAAACAATTCATATTTGCTTCAACTTAAAATGAATTATAATCTTAAAGTCTACTTTGGATCAAATGTTTGTGCACAAATTCATATGCTGAAGCCTTAACCCCCAATGTGACTATAGCTACACTGGGGGCCCATAGAAAAGTAATTGGAGTTAGATGAGTTCATAAGTGTGGGGCCGAATCTAATAAATCCTTGGGAAAAGAGGAAGCGACTCCAGAGAGCCCGTTCTGCAGGCACAGGAGAGAGACGGCGTGAGAGCCGTGAGAAGTCTGCAAGCCACAGAGAGACCTCGCCGCAGAAGTCAACCCGGCTGGAACCCTGATCCTGCCTTTCCAGCCCCAGAACTCTGGGGAAATAAACCCTCAATCTACGGTATTTTGTTACAGCAGCCTGAGGAGAGTGATCTGGGGTGTTCTGAATGACACGAGGCATAAAGATGTGGTCTGCCAGGGTGGACGAGACGGCTCGGCGGGCAGGAATTCCAGGAGAGGCGTTCTTTTTCACATCCAGTGCCCGGGCAGGGCAGGATGATTTCCCCGCTGCCTGTGTGCAGGGTGTGGAGTTTGCTGCCTCTCTCCCTTCACACTTGCAGAGCAGACCCTCACCCCTTGGGAGTCCAGCTTTCTGTCGACTCTCCCATCAGACCCCACTGATGGCGCACTCTCTTTCTTCTCTCCTGTGGAGTGTGGTCACCAATGGGGGGGGGGGCTCACATGCACCACGGCCCCGCAGAACGCCCGGGTGAGAGAGCTTCACACGGCTTCTCTCCACCTTCCTTTTTCACTATGGTTTGGGGTTCTGGGAATTTTTCTAATTTTTTTCTAACTTTGGCAAATGCATCAAAAACAAATCTGTTTCTAGCATTTGTAGTTGTCCGATGAGAGGACAGTTTGGATATTGGGTCTCCAACACTGCTGGGGATATGAAGCTTGCCTAGCTCAAGCCCGCGTCACTCGGTCCCTGCCTGTTCGGGGGGGAAGGGGCTGTAGCAGGCAGGTGTATGGGTGTGCCTGGTGCTCACTCCCCAACTGACGTTGACTCTGGGTTTGGCACGTGGTCTGCTTTAGTCAATGGGACGTTTGCAATCATGATGCCACAAGAGCTTTAAAAGTCTCAGGTATTGGGGCTTTTCCCCTTGGAACTCAGTTGCCGTGTTCCAAGGAAGTTCAGGCTATGACAGGCTGACGAGAGAAGCCACGTGTAGAGATTGTGGATGACAACACACCACTCAGAAAGGAGTGCCACTCGGAGAACTGAAGCCCCCTAGCCCAGCTGTGCAGGACGCAGTGGCATAGGTGAGCTGGCGGACACTTCAGACACCTGTAGCTACTCGGTCACCCAGAAATAGAAGCCCCTCAGCCCCGGGCCAGGTGTGGTGAATCTCTCTGACCCACACATTTGTCCTGGGCCGGGCACTGATTGGAGGCGGTGAGACTTGTGTAATGCATGTCTGTTTTGTTGCTGAGGAAAAATTATGAGAAATGGTGAATCTATGCTGTTTTTTGTTTGTTTGTTTTGAGACAGAGTCCCACTACGTCACCCTTAGTAGAGTGCCATGGTGTCACAACTCACAGCAACCTCTAAGTCTTGGGCTTAAGCTATTCTCTTGCCTCAGCCTCCCAAGTAGCTGGGACTACAGGAGCCCAGCACAACACCTGGCTGTTTTTTGTTGCAGTTGTCATTATGTTGTTTAGCTGGCCTGGGACGGGATCGAACCTGCCAGCCTCGGTGTATGTGGCTGGCACCATAACCACTGTGCTACGGCGCAGAACCTCCATGCTGTTTTCAGCTGATCAGTTTCAGCAGTTTGCTCTGCATCACACATAAGCCATTGGTGCTGTCCTTGTCTCTTTGTCTCCTCTGCCCCAGCAGAGACATGCAGGGACACAGGAGAAAGTCTGCGTGAAGAATCCCAGTCTGGGCTTTTATCTTGCATCCTTGTGGTTTCTGTAGATGTGAGGCCTTGGTGCTCACTGGGGGTTTAGATCAACTTTGTCCTCCCTGGAGGTCTCTGGCATGAAGGACGTGGGCCAGTTCCTCAGGTCCTTTGCAAATCTAGCATCTGTGTTCTACCAAGCACTGGGCAGGGTGTGGTCCTGCCTTGGTACCCGGACCTCAGGGGGATAAGAACAGAGATAAAAAGTTCCACCTCTAGGTCGGCGCCTGTAGCTCAACAGGCTAAGGCACTAGCCACATACACCTGAGCTGGCAGGTTCAAATCCAGCTGGGGCACACCAAACAACAATGACGGCTGCAACCAAAAAATGGCTGTGCATTGTGACAGGCACCTGTAGTCCCAGCCACTTGGGAGGCGGAGGCAGGAGACTTGCTTGAGCCCAGGAATTGGAGGTTGCTGTGAGCTGTGATGCCACAGCGCTCTATCCAGGTGACAGCTTGAGGCTCTGTCTCAAAAAAAAAAAAAGTTCCACCTCTGGTCTTGGGAGCGTGGATCCCGTGGGGACAGGCCTCATGCCCAGGCTGACTCTACCCTGCTGGTGGGAACCCAGGGACGCCTTTGAGGTTCTGCCGCTCTCCCTTCAGACTGGGCCCCCGGGCAGGGGAGTCGTCCCGTGGGTACTCACCGTCTTCTATCCGCCGGAATCGACACGGCTCCTGCCGCAGCCTTCAGAGAGGGTGCACCACTGCCCCTGGCCATCCGTGCGACTCTGTAAAGGGAGGCAAAGGGGGCAGGCAGTGCTCTCTGGGGTGGTGTCTCCCTGCTGAGACAGGTGGTGTGAGATGAAGTTAAGCCCTGAGCAGCAGGAAGTTTGCTCCAGACTACAGGGCCTGAGCGTAGAACAGGCCTGGCGATGTCCGGAACGGAAGGAGCCACTGTGCCTCCAGAATGGTGGTGGTGGGGGGGTGGGGGTGGGGTCAAAGTAGCAGGCAGGACCCACCTCATGGAGGGTCTGCTAACTATGGGGAAGAGTTAGGGCTTTCTTCTTGATGGTGATGGTGTGGCTTGTTTTATGTCTTTGAAGCTCCCTAGTTTCTGTTTAGAGTCAGGCTTTCAGGAGGCAGGCGTGACAGCCAGCATCGAGGGGGTCAAAGGAGGGCACGGAACCGCAGAGGAGGGCCGCATCTGGGGCTCAGGAGCCGCCACAAGTAGGGCGAGCGTCCACCCCACAGCAATCAGGGAGAGGGAGCCGCAGCAAGCTTTGTACCGAGGAGTTTAAAATGGGAATTAGCGTGTCTGTGAATATGGCTGGGGCAGAGGAAGGCAGATCAGGAAGGGAGTGTCAGAGGGTCACCCTCGGGGGGCTTGATGAGTTGGAGCTTGTGGGAAATACAAGGAGCTGAGTTTCTCTGGCCACTGCTGTGAGATCACAGAGGGCAGTGGGGAGGAGGGGAGAGGGGGGAGCGTGGCCACCCTGCTCCTGGGCAGTGTCCCCTCCAGGGAAGTGGGGAGGAGGGGAGAGGGGGGAGCGTGGCCACGCTGCTCCTGGGCAGTGTCCCCTTCAGGGCAGTGGGGAGGAGGGGGGCGGAGAGTGGCCACGCTGCTCCTGGGCAGTGTCCCCTTAAGGGCAGTGGGGAGGAGGGGAGAGGGGGGAGTGTGGCCACGCTGCTCCTGGGCAGTGTCCCCTCCAGGTCACAGCTTCCTCTACAGACTCACTGCAGAGTCTACAGGGTCTCAGGCCCTGATGGTGAGCAGGGTTGGTGTGGTCTTGTTTCTTACTTAGCCCATGTCAAGAAGAGCAATTAGCCGATCTCCACGGCACCAGCACTCTGTAAACTTCAGCCATTTGGCAAATTTTCAGTCTTTCACCTTGACAGTTAGTACCTTGATGACATCTTGAATTTCTCTAGTTCCCCTGGTGACTTTGTATACAAGGTGACCCACAGTAATATTAAAGTCCATGACTCAGAAGCTCCTGGAAGATGGATGGAGCCAGGATGGACCCACAGTGGAGTTCTCCAGGCTGTTCCTCTGCACGCCGAGAAGGAAGGGACCCAGATCCGAGTCCTAATCCTCTGGCTTTTCATCTCTGTGGACATTTCCTCGTTTGTACAATGCTGATGACAGTCACAATGCTGCCTGCTGCTTGGGAAGTTGGGAAGAGCTTCTCAGGTGACAGCGGCAGAATAGCAGTATACGTGTGAAGAGTGGGTAGGGTCACCAGGGATCTTGTCCAAACGAGCAGTAGATCTGGGGCAGGGCCTGAGACCCGGCATCTCTAACAAGCCCCAGGTGACATTGGGGCACTTTGACAAGGGGACCGCATTTTTGCATAGCAACAGTATGAAGAACTGTGCAAATGCCAGGGATGAGGGTGAATTATTTGGGGAAACAGTGAGGCCCTCGATTCAGAAAAAGTTTACTAACAGGAAAGCGAAAGCACCATGAGGGCCCAGAGTTGTAGAAAGAAAAGAGGGAGATTGAGGTTGGGGCCCAGGCTCTGCGTGGAGAGCAGACGGCTGCCTGGATCGGGGTGGGTGTCTACACTTTCTAAGTAGGTACCACATTCCAGGGTATGTTTCACCATGAACAGTGGACCAGGAGGGAGATGCTTTAGTCCTGTTTCACGATCCACCACACTGGTCCTGGAGACACTGGGTGCCCTGTCCAGGGTCACACCGCAGTAAGGGACAGAGCCGGGACAGGAGCCCAGGCTGTCCGGCCCTAAGCCCATGGCATCTCCTTATTGAAAGGTGGCGGGCGAGTGAAGATGGCTGTTTGTAGCTGGAGGGGCTGGTGCCCGGCAGGACCCGGGGGAGGGGAGACGAGCTGGGAGCCAGCGGTCCCCCCACGCTGCCCTCACGGGAACTCTTCCTCCTTCCTACTGGGCTCAATCGTCCTGCTTACACAGATCAGCCAATAAGGCGTCCTCTGTGACACCCCTCTCCCTCAGGGTGGTGTGGCCTCCCTGGCAGGGTCAGAGGACTGTCTCCGTGTAGCCCTTGGTAGTGAGCACTTACAATTTAGGTCGCCTCAGCATCCATTTTAAATATCAGTTTAACTATCCCGTACCAGAGGCAGTCTCAGTTAATCCTGACACTGTTTCCAATACTGCACCCTACCTGAATGGCTCCTGGTAGAGCCTGATAAAACTTAGAATCATCTCCTTTACCTACCAGTTGGGGCTCCTGGCTTTCCTGCCATTTCCTGGCTTAAAAAAAATTAATTAATAAGGATACCTACAGATGAATGGATAAAAATATTGTATATATACACAGATGATACTATTCAGCCTTGAAAAACCGATGAAACCCTATCATTTGGGTGATAATATGGGTGGAACTCTCTCCCTGCTGGGGCTGTGTCCCAGACTGGGGTGTGTGTGTGGCTTCCAGGCCTGCATCATACACCCAGGGGTGGTAAGTTCTAAAAACATGTAAACTTTCGCATCGCAGTGGCCATGAAAGCTGAGTACGCAATCTGACCCCTAATGGGGGCTGGTGCAGGTAGATCTCCGGCCAGTGATCTTTTGTCCCAGGTTCTCAGCTGCTGGGGACAATGGTTCCCAAATGAGCTGATAATAAATCTCAGAGTTTCATTTAAAGCACCTTCTCACTGCCTTGCCCTGGAAACAGATCAGAAAGCAAACTCATAGAACCAGTCTGGGGTGAGATGATGCCCTGGAGTCTTGGTTCCATGGGACAACTTTCCAGCTGACAAATGTGAATAGAAAGGACGACCTCCAGGCCACAATTTTTTTTGGAGACAAAGTCTCACGGTGTCACCTTGGGTAGAGTGCTATGACATCATAGCTCACAGCAACCTCAAATTCTTGGGCTCAAGAGATCTTCCTGCCTCAGCCTTTGAGTAGCTGGAACTACAGGTGCCTGGATAGTTTTTAGTAGAGACGGGGTCTATCTTTTAAACAGGAAAGCTCTTGCCTCCTGAAATCTAATCTGGCCCTCTTTTCCCCCAGCTGAAATTTAGACGTGGAACAGATGAACTAGCAGGTGAAGGCAAGACAGTAAAACAGCAGGCGGGGAGGGCCTGGGGCCTGCAGTCCTCACGGAGCTGAGCAGTGGCCTGCCCCGAGTTCTCCCACCTGCACCCCATCACTGGCAGGAGAAAACTGGGTGTCACTTGGCATCTGTGTCCTTGGGCCCCTGTCATCGTAGCTTAGCCTGTCCATGAGCTAATCCATATTCAGCGGTTTAGCATCTTCAGATTGTTCTGTGTTATTTTAGTCATTTAAGTCTTCATTTCCTTGAGGATTCTGTTTTTAACCTTCCTGACCAAGTTGATTCTCACTGCAACGTGCTTTCTCATTTCCACATGCCTCTCTGTCAAACACTTATGAGTATAATTTTGCATTTATGCTTGTAATCCTTTAATCAACATTTAACTTTCCCACTGGGCCTTGAAGACAAGGAATTCATCTTTCTTATTTTTGCTCACTGTAATATCTCAGCACCTAACACAATGCGGGCGTGACTATTTTTTAGAAGGAAGAAAGGAAAAGATCTAATTGACAGAGCACACAAGTTTCTTGAGATGTGAGCTCCAGCTCGGAGTCAGGCAGAGGTAGAAATGGGTCACGGGCAGCTTGAATGCTTTGTGGATGTGCTCACCCCTGGGGGTTTTCCTAGCTACCGCTGTGGATAAAGCTTGCTCCCCTCATATGGGCTTTGAGTCCTGAGGCCTCAGTATAAAAAGGACTGAACCCAAAAGGAAGTTGGGGTTATTGAACTTTTCCTGGAATCCTAACAGTAAGAAGGCATCTTATTGATTAGCTCAAAAAACTCATCCTCTAAGTTGAATTTCAGGTGCCATCTTCTCCCAGCTCTTCTCAGAGTCTTTCTAGAACCCATTGGCATAGCCCCAGGGATGTGCCTCTTCTAATCAACAACTGCAAAGTTAGAGAAGTTTGGGTCACACTTCTGGAACCCTTTGAGGGTCTGTCCCTGACCTGCTGTGCCCCCTTGAGTACTGGAGTGTGTATTTCCTACTACCAAGGACATTCTCCTACCTGACCTCCCTGTACTACCAAAGTCACAGCTCGGCACAGATGCATTTCCACCACCTCGTCCTCAGGCACAACCAAGTTTCATCAATTGTTCCCATAATAACATCCTTTATAGAAAAAGCATCCCCTATTGACTTAGTTGTCATGTCCCTTTAGACTCCCTTTTCCCTGATTTGAATCGCCTCAATGCTTTGGAAAGTTTCTGGCCAGTTCCATAGACTATCTCTCCCTTCCAGGTGAAGTTTCCTTTATGCCCCCTCTAAGTTGGATCTGGGCCACGTACCTTTGGCAGGAATATCAAGGAAGCAATGCTGTGCTCACAGCTTCACCTTGTTCCATCACTCGAATAACATGCTTTGCTGCAACCTGCTCCCCTGTGCAAAGTCTTTCCCTTTACAAGCAGTAATAGGTATGTTGTGGTTCCATTTAAAGTGTGTCGATATCCCCTTGGTCAAGAAATGTTCATTGTGTTTATTTATTATATTTACCAGTATAGATTATGGTTTCCTGTTTTATTCTATGGGTTAGAACCTGTTACTTTCATTCGGCTGCCCTGGTTTCTCTGATGTGGTCGGGGGGTCCCTTTATGCTGGCTTTTGCATTCCTTGGGCATGCTCCTATCCTTCCTTTAACACCTACCTTGATCTCTGGCAGGAGATGTTCCAGGCTTATCTTGTACATCCCGTCTTAGTCCTGGAAATGCCCATTTCTCAAGAAGCCGCAGGTCCTTTGGGGAGAG
Organism: Arctocebus calabarensis; assembly: GCA_963573935.1. Lineage (NCBI taxonomy): Eukaryota > Metazoa > Chordata > Mammalia > Primates > Lorisidae > Arctocebus > Arctocebus calabarensis. Next base: position 20,271 of record CAUYON010058553.1, read on the forward strand.
CATGTTGGCTCGAAGGCGAGGTCAGGAAGTGAGGGGATGTTGTCACCTGCTCCTGGTGCTGTCCTCGGATGCTTGTATCTACATTTATTTCTGCTTGTTATGTGTATATTGAAAGCACGAGTTGGTACTGGTTCGATACCAATTCCAATCCATCACCAGAGAGAGTTCGACTGCATCCTTCAGTGTCGTACATCCTCCTCGGTGGTGAGAAATCTGCCTTCCATCCTCCTCCATGTGCCTTCCTGGGTCCACTGCCACCCGTCCCCACACAGAGGCCCTCCCACCGGCCTGGACTCTGACTCCCCTCCGGCCATGCCCAGGCCCGCCTGCCCCTTCCCCTGCCTCGGCTTCCACATCCCCCCGGGCCCCGCGCCCCACGGGCCCTCGTGTGCACACGGCTTTCTGTGACCTTGTTGTGTGTTTGTCTTCCCTGCAGGGCTCAGCTTGTTTCAGGGTTGGAATGCGTCTAATTCTTACTGATGTCCCACTTGCTGCTCCTGTGCTGGGTACACAGAAGGTGATCAAGTCCTGGACGTGTGAGTGAAGGAAGGACAAGATGGGTAGAGCCACAGAGGTGGGGAGCGGGAGGAGCAAGTGGGCCGGTAGTGATGGAGCTGCAGCCCAGGGCAGCTGGAGAGGAGGCCGTGGTCAGAGCAGAGAGCTCAGACTTCCGTGGAGAGGGGCTTGCTGTGCCCTCAGACACCGGAGTGTCCACGGCCATCTTGGGGCCTAGGAAGTTCAGGTCAGACCCTCTGGCTGGCCCGTGGAGGATACAGAAGATAGGTGGGCCGCAGCGTGGCCCAGGAACAAGGCAGTGCTGTGTGTGTGAGCAGCACGTGCACATGTATGTGCGTGTAGAAGGAGCTTGGGGTACACTCAGATGCCACATCATCCATAGGCTTTGCGACCTTCCGTCCCTAACTTTTAGTCCTCCAGTCACTTCTGCAAATGGAAATGGGGCCTCTCTCAGATGTGATATTTTTGATGCGCTCATGTATAAATGCATAAAAAAGATTCTTTTCATACTTCATCTACTTTCTTGTCAGTCTCAGCTTCATTTTCAATTCCCTACTTCAGTGTCCTAATTTCCTCCTTGATGGATTGCTTGATTCCATCCTTGTCAGCGTGCTGCTGAAGGAAAGCCGTGTGGGGTGGGGTGTTCTCTCTCTTTTTTCTTTTTTAAATTTTAGAAGCAGCTGGGGAATGTGGTAAGTTGTACTGAAGGCAGGAGGCAGAGTCTGGAATCTGTTTTTAGACCCTACATCATGTCCTGTGTGGTCTGGGATGGAGTTGACCATCGGACCTTTAAAAGAAACCTCTAGGCTGGGGCTAATGAGCGCAGAGTGTGTGCTGAAGACCCACACAGCACTGACACTGCAGACGTTTCCTTACTTCTGATGAACTGCTGTGTGCTTTCCTCCTTGGAAACTTGCTCACTATTCTCTTGGCTGATTTCCATTTCTTCCTTGCCATTTAGGCTGCTCAGGGCTACCATACCATGGACTTACACTTTTCCCTTTACACATTTGTATTGCTGTAAAGGAATCCTTGAGGCTGGGTAATTTACAAAGAAAAGAGGTTTATTTGGCTCACCGTCCTGCAGGCTGTCTGAGAAGCAGGCACCAGCACCTGCCCTGCCTTGGTCAGGGCCTCAGGCTGCTTCCACTCCTGGAGGAAGGCAAAAGAGAGCTCGAATGTGCAGAGATCACGTGTGGAGGGAGAAAGCGAGGAACGGGGGGAGCAGGGAGAGGGATGTGCCAGGCTTTCAAACAAAATGAACAGAAAACACATGGAATTAATTAATTCACGAGGGATCCACCCCCCGGCCCTACACACCTCCCACCAGGCTCTACTTCCAACATTAGGATCAAATTTCAACATGGGGACTTCGGGGACAAACATCCAAACTGTCACAGAAACTAACATGTCAAGTGACTGCTTCAGAAACTCAGTTACAAGTCACAGAACTGGGTGAGAATACAAGTCTCTGTATGGAACAGAGGACCTCAAAGTTTAGAGTTATAAGAATAATTTCAAATCTTGGAGATTTCGATGCAGTATTTTTGGAGGGGAGGGGAGCACTCCACTTTTTTGCAAGGGACTTTGCCACGTATGATCTTGTGTGAATTTCTCTGCGTCTCAGCTTTCTCCTTTGTAAACAACTGATGCTATTCCTTCCTCACTGTCTGTTCCCTCTGCCCTGAACCCTCTTCCCCCACATATTGTTGTGGCTCTATCTCACCTTCTATGAGGTCACCCAATTTAATATTACCTCCTGTGCCCCCTTCATTGCCGCCTGCTGTTCTATGACCTTCTTATGGCTGCAGGTGCAGAAATTCATTGTGCAAACCACACATTGTCTCCTTCCCACCTCTGGACTGTTAGCTCTGTTGGGCATTTTCCTCCACTGATGTGACCCAAGCACCCAGGCGATGCCAGGATATGCTGGAATGTTTTGAAGATTAAACTTAATGCCATCTCTGTGCACTTAGCACACTCTTGCTGCATAGAAAACCGCTTGGCATTCAGTGCTTGTTATTAACCCCCTCGCCCCTGCTTTGTCCTGGAGCCTGCTTCTAGCCCCCTCTATACATCTTTCCTCCTGCCAAAGTCGTCCTGAGTCATGTTTCCAAGCCTGCCTCCCGCCTGTTCTGAAAACTGTCGCTGTTGTGGTTTTATGCTCGAAGGTTGGCAGAGGAAGGCATGCATTCTTCTTGATGGGCGAGCAGAAAGGCTCCACTGGAGAAGTTTCAGAAAGAGGAGGGGTGGGGCTGGCAGGGCTGCACGTAGTGTGAACACTTCCTGGCCCCATGGAGCCCCACACCAGAGGCCCTATCCCTGCTTGTGCTTGGCTGCCCTTATTTCTCCTGCACCAAAGGCAAAGCAGGGAATGTGCTGCCAAGCCAGGAGAGAGCACCAAGGCAGTGCCTCCAAGACCTGTTCTGGGTGGAGAGACTGTGGGGTGGACGGGATGCTGAGACTGAGGATAGAGCAGGGTGCTCTCAGGGTGCCTGGATTTGAAATTACTCTGGACCGAATGTGTCTAAAGAAACAGCTGTGGAAAGAATGAAGGGGGCATTAGCCCCATTTCTGCAGAACCAGCCTGGTGCTGTCAGGATTTGGGTTCCCAAGAAAAAGACCAGCAGAACTAAGTACGAGATAGGCAGGGACCTGCAAATGTGATGGAATTCTGTGCAGACAGTTGAGGAAAGGCAACTATAGACTGTGAAGCTGAGTGGAGTCCTGGTGGGGGAGAGTGTCAGAGCTTATGGTAACCTGCAGGCTTTTGGAGACTCTCAGTCTCTTTCCAGCCATGAAGGACACTGAGCCCAGGGCAGCGAGGTGGACCAGCAGGTTTTGCTCCTGGACACCAGACCACTCAGATGACCTGCTGCAGCCAGAGCCTCAGGAATGAAGACCCTCCGGGCTTCTCACCAAGAAGGCTGAAGAAGGAGAACAAGGAGAAATAACTTAGGTTAATTCCACCACTACTAATTCTATTGCTGGTGCTTATGGAGCACCGATTGTATGCCAGGCCCTGTTCTCCTATTTTCATTTACTTATGTCAGTTATGACTCTTGGATGCTAGGAACGGACACTTGGCTGGGATTGGCTCAGCAAAGGAATAATTCATCGGCTCATCTAACTGAGAAATCTGGGACGATCTGGTTTTAGTCACAGCCATAGCAGGGTTTCAAATGGTGCTGCCAGAGCCCACCTTTCTCCTCTGTGCTGCTTCTGATCCCAGACAAGCTCTTCTCTCTTTCTATGACTGTTGTGGGATCACTCTCCTTTGGGGTCAGAGAAGGGCTCTGGCCTGAAATCCCAGCAAATCTCATCTCATCTTCTATCCCTGGCTCCGACGGACCCCATGCCCATCCCTGGACTTGATTTAGGCCCAGGCTTTATGTGGGTTGAGTCAACTCCACCAAAAGCTTGTGTTTTAGAGAAACAGCGGAAGCAACCTCTTCTGGGGGAAATTGGGATATGGTCACCACAGGAGGAGGAGGAATTCTGAGTAGGTAAAGCAGAAGAAGCCCACTCTATATATCAGCTAATTGATTCGCCTGACAATTACCTGTGGTGGGACAATTGCCTTCATTTTAAAGAAGACAATCTGAGTAACAGAAAGGTCACTTGCTTGTGGACACATAACAAGTCAGTGGTTCGCAAAGGACTTCGACCCAGAGAAAGCTTAGTTTAGTTTCTCACACAGTTCTCTACTCTGCTCCAACTTTTTATTTTTTTAGTCTTTTTTTATTATTATTATTAAATCATAGCTGTGTACATTAATGCAATCATGGGGTACAATGTGCTGGTTTACATACAATTTGAAATATTTTCATCAAATTGGTTAACATAGCCTTCATGGCATTTTCTTAGTTATTGTGTTAAGACATTGATATTCTACACTTAGTAAATTCCACATGTACCCTTGTACGATACACTGTACGTGTGGTCCCACCAATCACCCTCCCTCCACTCATCCTTCCCCTCCCCTCTGCTCCAACTTTTAATTAGCCAGAGGAAACATTCCCGTCCAGATGCCACCTCCTCCACAAAGCCTCCCTTTATTCCCTAAATGGCTCTTCTTACTTTAGGGTCCTCGAGTCTTTTACCTGAGTTTCTGTGATGCTTCAGCTTTAATGCATTTTGTCCAAGGTAACAGAATGCCTGTGTGTTAGTCTCAATTGCTGCATAATAAATTAACCCACTCCTAGTGAATTAAAACAACACATGTTTATTATCTCTAGTTTCTGTGGGGCCAGAGTCTGGGCACAGCTCAGCTGGAGTTTTTGCAATCTCACAGCCTGAGAAGTGTTGGCCGGAGTGGTGTTCTCATCTGGAGAGTCTACCGGGAACAGTCAGCGTCCAAGCTCACTCCGCTTGTGGGAAGAAAGCATTTCCTTGCACCTGGATGTCCGAAGGTTGTCTTTGGTTGATTGGCAGACACCCTCAGCTCCTGGAAGCTCCCTGCTCTTTCCTGTCACCCGGCCCTCTCTGTGAGTAGTCACGGCAGTGGGTTTCTCTCCAGTTTGCTGGGAAGGAGTCTCAAGCCACAAAGCCTTTCAAGGCAGTGGCATCACACAGTCCCTGCCATGTCCTATTGGTTAGAGGCAAATCAGAGGTTCCCCTTACAAGGGGAGGGGATCACAGGTAGGTATCTCAGCCTGACCAGCTGGAGACCATGCATGCAAGCTGGAGACCAGGGGTAGCCAGGAATGCACCTTGGGCTGAGTGAGAACCCTGAGCACCAGGGAGCTGATGGGGTAAGTTCCAGGCTGAGGCCAAAGGCCTCTGGGGAATGGGGAGAGGTGGCTGCTGGTGTAAATCCCAAATCCAGAGCCTAAGAACAAGGAGTGCTGGTGTCTGAGGGCAGGAAAAGGTGGATGTCCCAGCATGAGGTGAGAGAGAGAGAGACGGAGAGAGAATTCACCCTCTGTCCACCTTCATTTCCTTTGGGGACCTCAGCAGACTAGATGGTGCCCACCCACACTGGGGCGGGCAGATCTTCTGTGCTCACTCTGATTCAAATGCTAAACTCATCCAAAAACATCTCACAGACACACCCAGAAATAATGTTCTATCAGGTGTCTGTACATCGTTCAGCCCAGGCAAGTTGACACAAGAGAGCAGCTGCAAAAATGAGGGAGAGGCCTTATCACATCGCATTCATGGCAGCAGGGGAATGCGGGTGGGGGGGTAACAGGAGAGTTGGGTTCAAACCTGACCACCTCTTACCTTCTCTGAGCATATCCCCCCTCATCAGTCAGATGGGGAAAACAATATCCTGTCTTTCAGAGTAGTTCTGAAATTTGGAGTAGATAGCTATAGAAAGTGCTCAGCATGTGGTAGGCATTCGGTAAACGATAGTGACAGTAATGATGATGATAATAATAAGGCTATTACTATTCCTTGTTCTTAGAAAACTACCTTGTATTTAATAGGTGTGCACTAAATTATTCTGGTTGAGTTAATTTCCTTTTGATACTCAAAAGCACAGGAATGTCCTGACCACAGACAAAAAGGCTCACTCAATTAACTCCATGTTTCGAAGTGTCAATAAGGGCAGGGAAAGGCACTTCTTTGCTTCGTGTTTTTTATGATCTCATCATCTGCTATGGTTCTTAGATGGGAAAATGTGATTGTCAATTAAGAATCTGAAAAAGAGTTCCCTTTATTAAAACACATACACACACAACATAAGCATCATATTTCACGCTGAATCAGAGCTGCTGCCGGCTAGCTGAGATTTACTGCCCTGTGGCCCAGCACAGAGAATGTGCAGCTGGATTAATGCCCCTCTCCCTGCTAGTAAATCAATTTTATACATATGGCCATATTTTCAGCCAACTGACAGGTGGCAACGGCCTCTATTTTGTAGTCACTGTTGAGAAAACCCCAGGGATAACTCCCCAGGGACTTTGACCTCCTCCAGGTGTAACCCAGCATCTTGACATTTTCCCGGGGAGAGGCATTTTGGAAAACTCAGCCTGTAATTTCAGAGATGGGGAAACTGAGTCGGGACTTCAGTGCAGCACATTTGATCTCTCTATTAGGCCACGTGCAGTGGTGTGGAGAGCCTTCGGGGGCCACTCTCTTCCTTGCCTCCCACGTTCTGGGGTCTCTGGACTCCTCTGGAGCCTTCTTCACCTCCTCATACACACTCCGTCTCCTCCTGGCCTGTGTGTTGGCTCTGCAGTGTGACTGACCCATTGCGCTTGGTGCCTGCCTTCCCTCCTTGATTTTCTCCCTGTGCAATCTCCAGGCTCTGTGAGGGTGTCGGCACTGCATGCCCCGCCCCTCCAAACCAAGAGCATCTTCATGGAAGGAATGAGCTGGATCATAGAAGTCCCGATGTGAACACACAGTCACAGCATCTGGGGAGTGGTGAGCTCTGTGCCTGGAGTAGAAGGTTCTGGGGGAAGTGGGAGGAGGTGAGACTGCAGAGGCAGGTGGGTGAGCAGAAGGCACGCTGTGTCACACAGGTCAGGCACAGGCGTCTGGCTCTCCCCTCGATGGCAGGAGCCATGGCCTGTTTGGGGTGTGAGTTAGAACCATGCTTCTCAAACCCTGTTGTCTGTAGGCATCACCTGGGATGGTGTGAAACTTCACACAGGGCCTCCCTAGGTCTGGATGGGGCCTGGGAGCTATAGTCCCACACGCTTGCAGGTGGGGCTGGTTTAGGACATCACTCTCATCAGGTGGGGGTCGTGGGGCAGGAAGAGTGAGGAAGGAACTCCAGTCAGGAGGCTGCAGGGTTGTCCCGGGACGCAGAGGAGGGCAGAGGCGCTGCAGTAGGAAGGAAGGCCTGAGCCTGAGGGACTCTGTCGCCATCAGGCTGGAAGGGTGGCTTCTTACTGATGTCCAGGTTTGGATGCTTGGGTTTCCTTAAAAGTTTAATAGTGAAGGGCGGTGCCTGTGGCTCAGTGGGTAGGGCACCGGCCACATATACTGAGGGTATATGGCCCCAGACAAACTACAAGAAAAAGTCGGGCGATGTGGCGGGTACCTGTAGCCGCAGTTACTCGGGAGGCTGAAGCAAGAGAATCGCCTAAGCCCAGGAGTTGGAGGTTACTATGAGCTGTGATGCCACAGCACTCTCCTCAGGGCGATAAAATAAAACTCGGTCTCTGAAAGAAAACAAAGTTTAATAATGGCAACCACATCACTGGTCAAGGCCTTTGGTTGCTTATTTTAAAACTGAAAGAACTCTGTTTCGTTTAAAACACTAGAGAAGCCATGCTGCCCTCTGTCCCCTGGTGTGGGGTTTCCAGGCTCAGACCCTGTGTCAGGCAGGGGACAGGAGTTGCTCCTGGTTCTTGATGAGCTCCAGTCCCCAGGTGTGGGGCAGGAGGCCCCCCCTGGATCCTGCTCCACTGTCGGGACCTGGGCTTGCTGGCGCCTGCACAGCCTGAGCGCTGCCTCCCTACCCCCTTTTCAGAAGAACTGGGCCAGCAGTGAGATGTGCTGTCTCAAGTTTCTATTTCTCTGTCACTTTGCAGCCTGGACCCTCCTGGAGCCTCTGATGTCCCTGATAAGCCCAGACACAGAGCCCCTCTTAGGCAATGGACGATTGTCCTGGTCACTCAGCCCCGGCCTTGGGACCCCCCTGCTGCACAGGCTACCGCTCCTTGGCGCTGTCCACTGCAAGGCCTTCCCTCTGGCCACACCCACCAGCTGGTCACCAGAAGAGATAGCTGTGCACAGGCCATTCGGGGTGGAACCTGCTGCCCACTGCCCATGTCTATTTTCCCTTCTTCCCTGACAACAAAACAACAATGTTGTTAGTAGGGCCAATGACTTGCTAAGAGAGTCCCTCTCTCGGCCTCCCTGCAGTTGAGTTTGGCGTGTGGCTGACATCAGCTAGTGGGACTTGTTCTGGGCCTTAGTGCATTGCTCCTGTAAAGGGGGCTGTTCAGTTGGAAATCTCCTTTTGCCTTTTCTTGGTTTTCCCTCCCGCCACGTGGAGTGAAGGTGTGGTGGCCGAAACCTCAGTGCCCATGTCCTGAGTGGCAAAGAAGTTCCTCAAGACCCCTGCCAGCTGCAGCATACTCGCTCTGCTTTTTGGCAGTTCCAGCTTCCCACATGGCTCTCTTACATTCTGTCTGGAACCTTGGAACTTTTCTGGGACTTACTTGGAGAACATCTCGTGTCTCTCCCCATAGGATCCTTGGCCAGTTCTAAACCTGCAAGAAGTACTAGTGTTCTCAACCTCCTGCTCCTGCTCCTGCTCTGCCCCGAGATCCCCGGCCCAGCCGCCCTCATTGGTACAGACGTCTGCTTCCTACATGATTGCTGGAAATGGCAGACCCGGGTGTGCCAGACACCACAGCGGGGGTCGCATTACATGGTATATTTTGGACCATAGAACAAGTGTATCGGCTGCATTTCTTTACAGATGAAAAAGTCATCTCAGCAAAGGTCTCTAACTTCCCCCGGATTGTGCATTTGTTCACTCACTTGATTCTTACTTGTTTCTTTCCTTCTGTGTAGCAGATGCTATTCTCATTGACAACGACACAGATATTGACTAGACAGATAATACTTGTAACTTTATGGCGTTTGCATCGTAGAGAAAGGAAGATAAACAGTTGACAAGTTAGTAATCATCAGCGACTAGTGTGGAAAAATCAGCGACTAGTGTGACCTAGATAATTAAAATAGGCTGATGGGGCGGGGAATGGCTGAGTGATCAAGGAAGGTAAGAGACATTTAGATTGAGTGACATAAAGGCACTGGTCCCTTAAAATTTAGGGGAAGAACATTCTGCCTAGAAGGAACAACCCACGTCTGGGCCTCACGTGGGAGGTGGCCGGGATGCTGGGGAACAGTGTCCCTCGTGGCATCCAGGGTGGGCAGAGAGGGGGCTGATGTGGAGGCTGGTTAGGAATTTGGATTTTAGTCTGAGAGGAAGCTTTTTATTTTTTTTCAAAAACAATATTTGAAAATAATTTTAGGTTTACAGAAAACTTGCAAAGACAGCACAGAGAGTTCTCGTCTACCCTTCACCAGCTTCCTCTCATCTTAGCATCTTACATAACCATGGCCCATTTATCAAAGCTAAAAATTAACACTGATGCAACACTCTTAACTAAGCTGCAGACTTTACTCAGATTTCACTAGTTTGTGCGCTGATGTCCCTTTTCTGTCCCAGGAGCCTATCCAGGATCCCACACTGCTTTATGCATCCTGTATCCACAGGCGCCTCCAATCTGTGACAGTCGCTGGGTCTGTCCTTGCTTTTCATGACCTCATGCTTTTGAAGAGCACCAATCAGACATTTTGCAGAATGTCCCTTGGTTTGGCTTTATTTACTGTTTTCTCATGATCAGACTGAGGCTGTGCGGTTTGGGGATGACAACCACAGAGTTGAAGAGCCCTCTCATTATGTCATATCACAGAGTGTATTATCTTGACAAGACCCATCACTGGCCATGCTAACCTTCTCGCCTTCCCAAATGCAGTGACTGCTGGATTCTCCACTGAAAAGTTACTATTCTTCCCATCTGTGTTAGTTTCTAGGGCTGAGACAAATTGCCACACACTGAATAGCTTCAAAAAACAGAAATTTATCCTCCCCCAGGAGGGAGGCTGGGAGTCGGAGATCAAGGTGTGAGCAGGTTCCTGCTTCTTCTGAAGGCTCTGCCCTGCAGGGGTGGGGAGCCTGCAGCCTCAAGGTCACCTATGCGCCTCCACATCCCCAAGTGCAGCCCCTAGACCACATTTAAACTTCTCAGAACAAATCCCCTTATTAAAAGGATTTGTTCTACACAATTTAGATTCAGTCAAAAGGCTGCACTCAAGGATGCAGAAGGCAACATGTGGCCCCCAGGGCGCAGGTTCCCCACCTCTGAGGGGTCCCCCCATACCTCCTCCAGCTCCTGCTTGTTGCCACCCACCCTGGATGACCCATCACTGCACTCCCTGCCCTGCCTTCGCCCGACCTTCTCCCCTTCTCGTCTCTCTCTGTGTCTCCATCTCTTTGTCTCACAAGGACACCGTCATCTTGGGTTTAGGGTCCACCCTCACTTCACTAATCACATGTGCAGAGCCCCAACTTCCAAATAAGACCATGGTCACAGAACTTCAACATGTCTTTTTAGGACACACAGTTCAACCCACAATACTAATTTGAGGTATGTTTAACAATAATCACTTTGGCTGCTTTGTAGAAAATGGTCTGCCAGGGGAGGCGACAAGACCGTCACTGTTGTTCAGGGAAGAGATACTGGGGACTGATAAGAGCAGGACAGAGGCCATGGGGAGCAGAAGCTGCGCTCAGAATGTGTCCGAGGCAGAGTCAGAGGGACCTGCTGGGGTGCTGGCTGTGGGTGGGTGGGTGGTGTGAGGGAAAGAGGAGTCAAAGATGACTCGGAAATGTTTGTCAGGAGTCACAGTGGGCTGCCACTTACTGACTTGGAGGAGCCTCATGGGTGGCCACACTGGCGAGCCACGTCTGAGTCATGTTAGGATGTCCATGGGGGTGGTCAGTTGTGCCACACCTCCCAGCAAGGCAATGCCAGCCTCAGTAGAGGTGCCTGGCGGAGGCGGGACTATAGGGTGACAATGAAAAGGTCCCTCAGGTTTAGCTCACTTTGAAGATAAACAATAAATTTCCTAAAGTGGAGAAGAGGCAAAAACTTTCCATCCATCTCAAATGAATGACCTTTCTAATTCTGTACCTTTCTGCAGCTGTGGTTACATATGCCAGCCTTGTTCGTGGCCTTGCTGTCCAACTTAAAGAGATTTTCTACTCTCTTTTCAGAAAATGGAGGCTCCTTGGGCATTGGGAGTTCTGCGTGCAGAGCGGGGGCCGTTTCTATCGAGTACTCTGGGTGCTTCAATGGCCCCGCATTGATCAGAGCTATTGACCTTTTGGTTTCAAATAGCTGACACGGTTTCCAATGGATCCAGATAATTAAGACTTCTCAAATGGCAACTAATAATTTGCCTTTGCAGTGCGGCCATCCTCAGGAGCTGGGGGACCATGCTGGTGAGAAAAGAAAGACAAATCTCACGCTGGTGGTCATTTGATCTTTGCTAATGGAGTCTTAGCAAAATTGCTTCACCTTCCTGACCTATGTGAAGCTATCAAGTGACCGAAGGGAGTTATTTTCATTTATTGAGAAACATATGGGACTGGTTGATAGCATTAGGGAGTGTGGTCTTTTCCTAAAGTCCACCCCTGCTGCCCAACCCACCCAGGGCCAGGTGGCACAGGGTCTGTGTAGGAGGCCTGTGTGCTTCCGTCTTTCCCGCCTAAATCTGTCCTTTACATTGGCAACAATAGGATGGCCCTAAACCCAACTTTGGAGGTTCACTTCTCTGCTTCCACACCTCATATATCCAGAACCAAAGTCTAGATGCCTATAAGAGGTGGTTCCCTATTCTCTGCACCCCCACATTTTACATCTACACTCCTGCCTAGACCTAAGTGGATGCAGTGAGTGTAGATTCCTAGTCCTGGAATTTGGGCCTGGCTATGTGGATGTCTTAGACTACCGGAGTATCAGTGGGGGAGCCCTGCGTGGAGCCTGAACTGTGCTTGCTTGGCCAGGTTCACCCTCAGCTCTGTTGATGTACTAGCAGCTGGTCCAGAGAGGATAAGGTATGCGAAGCTGACTGGGGCCCATAGTGTAGCCTAGAGCCCGGGCCAGCCATGCCCGGTGTGAATCACCTGAACTGTGGCGAAACTACAGAACTGTGGAGTGTGAGCACTGGCGCATATTGCCATAAGCCACTGAGTTTTGGGGGCAGCTTGTTACACAGTGTCAGGACAATTACTGACAGATACTTACCACAACAGATGATGGTTGTTTATGAGTTTGTTTTCCTCTGACACAGAGATATGAAAGGCAAAGACCCAGCTCCTCCTAATGCTAAATACTATGCATAGCTCAAAGTATGCAATATGATCAGTGCTCAGAAATTGTTTTCAGAAATTGAAATAATTTCATAAAAACAAAGGAGTTAGATTAGGGGAGTTAGATTGTTTGTATCATGTGCATAATAATGACAATAGCATTTATTGAGCATCGACTGTGTGCCAGGCAGTGTTCTCAGACTTTTAGATTCACATTCTCTTTTATTCTCACCCTTGCTTTCCAGGTGAGGAAACTAAGGCTCAGTGAGGTTAAGGGTTTGAACAGAAGAGCATGGGTGCTGAAGGGAAAGGCCATGCTTTCCAGCTCCACTGTGCCTCATTCCCTTCATCCCACAGAGTAACATCCATTCTTCCCCAGCCTCTGGGGATGGGAACTGAGGTCATGGGGTTAAGAAATTTGCTGCGGCTCACCAATTGGAAAAAGATGAATCCAGGATTTGGACTGGTCTGTCTGCTTTCACAACGAGTGCTTGTGGGGGGAGGAGGTGCAAAGCCCTCCAGGGTAGACTGAGGGTGAGCAGAGGCTAAGGAGGAAAGTTGTAGCATGAGGGGGCAGACATGAGGATGGGGGAATCAGATGGGCTGGGTGGAGGAGACTGTGTTAAGAAGCTGGATTACATTTTGTTCTCCCTGGCAAAAAAAGGGTCTGGCTCCAGATGTGCAGAGTATAGGAGCTAAACAAACCTACATCGGCAGCTCATTCCCCAGAACCCACCTGTGTCAGCTCTGTCCTGAGGCTCGGGCTGACCTGATTCATCACAGCTCCCAGAGCCGGCTGAGGTTCACCTCTGCAGGTGAGCGTGCCCTGTGTGCAGGGACTGAGTCTGTGGGCTTCCATCACAATAATGGATGGTCACTGATGGCAGGACAAGTGTGTCCCCTGTGTCCACTCACGTAAGCCTCCTATTGACCCTGGAGGTGGAAGCTGTTACTATCCCACTTTATAGAGAAGGAGACTGAGTCACAATGTGAGCAGCTGCCAAGTCCACACAGTTAATAAGTGGTGGGGCCAGGCTGTGGACTCACACAGTCTGACTATTGAGACAGGCTCTTAACCACCAAGCCACATTTGCCAAAGAATATAGGGGGCCCCTCTCCCTCCTCCGCTCTCCTCTGCCCTCCCTCCCCTGGGGTACCCAGACCCCTGTAGAATGCCTTTCCTGTGAATTAGAAACAGCCCTTCCTGTTGGGCTGATGCAGTCCCCGTCCCCACCAGGGTGCAAGGCTAGGCGAGTGGCACCTGGGCTCAGCTCTCTTTGCATCTTGTTTAGGGCATGATCCACCCCCACCTCCCTCCACTGTCATCAGCTGATGACCCTCCAGCATCTCAAGCCTGGCTGGCGTCCTCCAGGCTGACCCTTCTCTGTGTTGTCGTCCCACCACGGTGGGGGTGGCAGGCAGGGAGGACTCAGACTCTTTTCCTCAATCCCACTTAGCCAGGCTGCAGTGCAGGAGGTAGGAGATGGGGAACGCTTTGCTTTGTTTTCTGTTGGAGTCACAATTAAATTTAATGGCTGACCATCCCATCTGTTGGTTCAAGCAGCATCTTTATGAGAATTAAAAAAAAAAAAATGATGCTCACTCCTTAAACCTCTCACTGCCCTCTGTGATTGTCCCAAATTGTGATGATGTCAGATGTAAATGGCGCCTCCAGAGTGGTGCAGGGCACAACTTGCGCAGCCCTGATTCTGACAAGTCAAACATTCCTGAACTTTGTTATCTTCGCTCATAACATGAGGTTGTATAGTCCTTATAAAAATTGGCTAGTAAGTGTTAACTACCGCTACATTTTGGTTGTTGCTGTTATCGGATTTTAATTGTAATAGAAATGATGATGATATTGATGAAGGCACATGGTATGTATAGAGAATTTATACTTTTTCCAATAGGGTTTCAAATTTATTTTCTAATTGGTACCATCACAAAACTGTTAATATCTACATTTTACAGGTCAGAAAATTGACCTGTGTAATATTCAATAGCTTGGACAGAACAAGACCATCAGGAAAATTCAAAGCAACATCCCAGCCACCCCGCCCTTCTCACTCTGCTCCTTGCCTGCTCCTCTGCCCTTTTAAGGCAGTGGCGGCGTTTGGGGATGGTCTGGCACTGGGGTGTGTGTGTGTGTGTGTGCGCGCGTGTGTGTGCCTTTGTTCAATATGTACCACTGTTGGAAAGTCTTATTAAGTCGCCTTCTGTCACTGCTCCAGATTTATTGCTTTAATTTGTTTTGGCTTTTTATACACAGGAGCTGCATTTTCCTTTGTTCTACCTCAGTTTGAACCTGCCCATAGGGTATAAAAATATATTTTTATATTTCACCCTCTGCAATTTTCTTCTCTGATGACCAATGTTAAGCAAGAAAATGATTTTCTTTGGACTTGAGGGTCAGCAAACTGTTAAGTCATTTGTATCTGTAGCACTCATATTTTTATGGATAAAAACATGCAGTCCTGAGCCGGGGCCACTGAGAGCCCTGCAGTCCCTTCAGGGGCATTGTGGTCCCTCTCACTGTCATCTCTCTGTGCAGCACACGCCTACTCCCCGTGAGGTTGCTGGGACCCCTGCGGAGCGCCCAGACTTGGCCCCTCGCTTCCTCTGCTACTGGTGGGTCCTATGTGCGCTGGCCATGCAGAGGTGATGAATGAACCCCTGCCTTCCTTCCCACGGCTCACACAGGCTGCCTGCTCGCCAACCCCATTACCTCTGGACAGGGGAACATGTTCTCCAAAGGTTTTAGAGAACACATATGTGTGTACACCAACATTACATGGAGAAGGCACTGGAGAAAGAAAAAAAGGAAAGAAAAAGACGGCATGAGGAAGGGAAGGAAGGAAGAAGAGGAAAAGCAGACTAGAACCTGGGGCTTTGAGAGAGAAAAAACCATACATTCCTGTTCTTCCCTTCCTTGAATCCTTCTATGCAGATTTTCAGACTTTTATTTTCCTTTTTTCTCTTTCTTCCAAACCATCCCCTGGTAGCCCCAGTAATTTATGTCCCCTGTTGCCCCTCTCTTCAGCAGTCACCCCCGGCCTCACCACCCCACCATTGGCTGGCCATGTCCAAAGCATCATTTTTGATGCATCAATAAATCTCATTTCCTTTCTTTTATGTCCACTTCCTACTTCCACTACCACTGCCACCAAGGTGAAGTTCCAATTGCCTCCCACCAGGGCTGTGCCCAGCTCCACCTGCAACCTATAGACACCCACCTGCTCCTGCCACTTTCCAGCAAACCTCTACCCCGACCCCCTACTGCTCTTAGGGAAGAACCTGACTTCTCACCCTGATCTGCAAAGCCGTTGAGCAAGGCTCTTAGCCGCAAACCACAGAACAGAGTCTGCACCTCCAGGAGGGCAGAGAATTCGTGTGGGGGGTGCACACTGGGTGCACAGCCCCCATCACCAGCCATGGCTGCTCCTGTGGGTAAAGCTACCCACCCAGGACCAGAGAGAGTTCCGAGTTTGCAACTTGGAGAGGAAGAGGCTCAACCTGGAAAGTTAGACACGGGCAGGTGTCCACATGACCGCTGTCCATTTCCAGTCTCTGTGACTATCCTTCCCTCTCTCTCCTAGCCACAGCCCACTTGTCTGTCAGGTCTCCCCAACACCTGGGACGTCTCCTCGACCCCAGCTGGCCCAGGTCTTCCCGGCGCCCTCCCTCACTGCCTTTGCCTTCACAGCACCAGTGTCCCGCACCAGGACCTTGTGGGCAGCTCATGGCACCAGACGTGCCTTGTGCCAACAGACAGTGAGTGATGGTGGGGCTGGGTCCCCGGCTCTCCCCTCTGGAGCCTCTGTGAGGTTGCTGCTGCTGCTGGTGGCAGGACTTGGTACAGCAGAGACACAGAAGTGCAGAAAACTGCAGAAAGATGGGAGCCTCAGGTGCCACCCTGGTCCACCCCCACAGCTTTGGGACATCCCTGGGTGATGAGGTCAACGGTACTCCCGACCGCTCTCCACAGCCACCTCTGCCAGCCCTTCCATCACCCAGCCTCCCTCTCCCTCCCCGGCTCCCTGGGATCACCTGCCAAATGAAATCAGTACATTTAAGTCTACTCCTCAAATCTGCTTTGGGGGAAATTCAAACGAAGTTAACACTTCTCAGGCTATGATTTTTATGTGTGGAGGCTGATTTGTTAAACTCAGTTTTCCCCATGAGTCCATGAGCTCCATGGGGGCTCCAAGTGTCCAATTTCCTTGTCACTATATTCCAAAGGTAGTTCTGGACACACAGAAGATGTCTAATAAGTACGCGTGAAGTGAATGAATGAATAATCATTGTCATATACAGTGTGATGCTTTGAGGTGATGCCAGTTATCCCACTTCTGAGAAAGCAGCTATTTTAGCTGCCTGTGGTCTGGAAACCAGGGCCTTAGAGCTCTGGGTAACAGACCTGTCCTGTCTTGGAGAACATTAGGTCTGGAGGGAGGGTCAGCATCAGTAGAGGTAGAAAAAGAAGCAAAGACTCAGAGAGGGCCTGAGCCAGGGGCTGTGCAGTCACTGAGCACTGCTCATCCTGCCTCACCTGGAGAGAACAAAACACCCTGGGCTGCTCTCACCCCAGTGCGGGCTGGACCAGCCAGGGGGAACCTCACGGGACTTCCCCCGGCCTCAGGCTGTGTGCGCCAGGTACACAGGCCAGGGGAGCCCAGGCTGGGAGAGCCCAGGCCAGGTGTGTCCAGGATGGGAATGCTCCTGCCTGAGGGAGTGAATGGGAAGGGAATCTGCCCTGACTCTAAACCAGGAGTTGCAAAAGTTTTCCTGTGAAGGACAAGATAATCAATAGCTCAGGTTTGCAGGTGGGTGGTCAAATAGCCTCTGCTGTAACTATTAACTCAACCAGAGAGTCAGGAGAGCAGGAGGAGCCACAGGACAAAAGTAGAGGAGTGGGGGTGGCTGGGGCCAAATAGCTTTGTTTACAAACAAGGTGACTTGGGTCACCTGCCGTAACTTGTAACCACGGCTCTGGCCTTACCACAGAAGTCTCCTCCTGCCCCTCGGCCCTGCAGTCTGCATCTGACCTGCAGCCATCTTGTCGCACCCTTTGCTCAACTCTCCAGCTTTTGGCAGGTCACCTGGACTCATTCTACTGGCACGTTCCTGTCTCCTTTTCCTTCCCCAGCACAGCACGAGTGCTGGGTGGCCCAGAACACATGGGCTGTGGACCCGGGCTGGGCCCGCACTTTTGGCAGCATGGCTTCTGCAGAGGGTCTCAGCCTCCCTGAGCTGACTTCATCTGCCCCCAGGGAGCAGGGGAAAAGGCATTAAAGCCAGCCCAGGGGGCAGAGCCCAGGAACGGAGAGGCCGAGATGCACATTGAGGGGTTGGGAGGACTCAAGTGAAAGAGGGAGGAATTGTGACCCAGGGAGAGGGAATAGCACCTGCAAAGGCCAGGGGGCAAGAACTGAGCACCTGTTCGGAGCAAACACTAAAAACAAGGGAACCAACCAACCTCCCCCATGATGTCAGGGCCTCATCTCCTGGCCACCGCTGTAGGTGCCTGTGAGGAGCTGCAGACCTAAGGCGGGTATTGCTAGGAGCAGAATGAGAAGCTGGGACTCTGCATCTGACTGTGCTGCGTCCTGGGAAGGGGATGTGTGTTTTTGCAATGAAGGCCAAGGCTGCTCCATGCCTCTTCTCAGCTACAAACCAGGGCTGAGTCAGGGGTTCTTTTTCTTTACAAACTCTGGAAAGTTCCTGGGGCAACTGGATGGAGGCTGGCAGCTCAGGGAGAGGGGCGCAGTGTGAGTCCTGCTCTAGAGGACAGCACTGGCCCGGAGCCCAGCCTTGGCCGTCTTTGTCAGTAGAGAGCGTGGGAGTGTGGGAGGCAGAAGAGCTGGCTCCTGCGCCTCATACCGCGTGGTGTGTGTGGGGTGGAGCTGTGCTCTGAGTTATGCAGGGGGCCACAGGGCTGGTGAAGTGCATTGCTAAAAGGTCAAACCTCCTCGTTTATCTCCTCTGACCGTGAGGCTCTGGGAAACCAGGGAGAAAACAGCAGATTTGGGGTCCCCGTGGGGCTGGCCCTTGTGTGGTGTATTAGTTTCCCCGGGCAGATGCAGCTAAGACACAAAGTGAGTGGCTTGAAACGACAGGAACTCATTCTCACACAGCTCAGAAGGGAAAAGCCTAAAATCAGCTTGCTCCTGTAGGCTCTGAGCAGGGTCCATTCCACGGATGCTGGTGGCTGCTGGGGGCCCCTGACAACCTTCAGCCTTCCTTAGCATGGAGATGCCACCCACTTTCAATGGTCTTCCCCTCTCCATGTCTGTCTCAAATCTCCCTCTTTCTCTTATAGGGACACTTGCCATTGGATTTAAGGACCCTCCTTAAATCCACTTGATCTCATCTCGGGATCTTTAGCTTACTTTCATCCTTGAGGGCCCCATTTCCAAATAAGGTCACATTCACAGGTACCTGGGGGCTTAGGAATTGGAAATATTTTTCTCTGGGACACAAAGCAATCTGCCCCTTTCACCCCATAGCTCCAGGCTCCTTTGGGTGCCCCCTCTCTCCAGCTGGCCACCCGGCTGGGCCTCAGTCCTCACTTTGGCTTTTCTTTTGGGGCCCTCCTGTGTGGGTTCCCACTGGGACGGTGGGGACAGAGATATTGTCCCTTTTGTCTGATAGCACTGGCCAGCATCCTGGGGTTGGCCTGGGAAGGGCAGCTGGTAAGACAAGGCGTGGGGACAAGACGCTGCTGGCCAGACCTTGCCTGGGGTGCTGAGGAGGCCAGAATCCATTATCGCTCTGCAGGTCCCTTGCTCCAAAGAAAGATTTTTCTAGGGGAGTGAGTTTTCCCAGAAAAGATTTTTAAGACAACGATCTAAAAGCTCTTCTTGAAAACCACACCTAAAAACAGAAGGCTTCCCTCTCGCCATCTGGACTCCTAGCAGGGGAAAAATTTAAAAGGCAAAGGAAAGTAATGTGAGTCACACGAGAGCAGGGTGATTCCCAGGGCCAGGCTCGTCTTGGGGCTGGCGGGAAACTTCTCCCCTTCCCCATGTTTTCGTTGGACTGGTTTGATTCCTTCTCCTACTCTGCAGGACAAGGAAATGTCAACATCACTCAGAGTTCTCATAAACCCAGTGGTGCGGTGGGTAGTTCAGGCACTGGCCACTAGCTTAGGGCAAAGTGCCATATCCTCGCTGGGTCTTAGTCTCCTGGCCTGAAAAATGGGAGTAATAAAAGTTGCTTTGCAGGATGGTCCGGAGGGGTAATAAAATGAAATGGAAAAGGGTCGTGCACGGTGCCTGGCAGCTGAGGAGTGTTCAGTAGCATTTGTTTTTGTAGCTTTGTTTATTGTCGCGAACATTTGAAGGGATCGATACGATTCTCTTTTCCACAGATTGGAACCGCATCTCACAGAGATCACATCACCGGTCCAAACTCACCAGCTGCGCAGGACAGAGTCTGGATAGATGCTGAGTCTATGTGATTCTAGAGCACGATCTCCACTCCCAAATGCCGGTTCCTGGCCTCTCTTCATCCCCTCTCTGTCTCAACCAGTCTTTCTTCATCCTTCATTCCTCTTAGCACTCCCCTTTCTCTGTAAAGCCAGGGTGTGTGGTCAGAACTGGGGCTGGGATGGGGCTGAGAAAGTGGTGGGGAAGAACACTGGATTGGACTCAAGAGACCCGAGTCTGAGTCCAGCCTCTGTGGGCAGCAAAGTGTGGGCCAGCGCCTCCCTGCCTGGCCCTGCCAGGAACACCTGCTCTCGTCATTTCTGAGGCCAAGATGAGGACACAGAGGGAGGTGACAGAGCCAGTTCTGGGTGCAGGACATTACTGTCTCTGGTCCCTTATTCAAACACAGACAGGGCTTGTCACTGCACCATGGACCCCAGGGAGCCAGGAAATAGCCCCACCCCATTTCACAGCGCTGCCTTTGCAGACAGTGGTCCAGATCCTCCTCACTCCTGACTTAACTTCTCCTGGGCTCTCTAGGAAGGACTAACAATCCCAGCAAATTTTCTTGTCAGTTTCCTTCCTCTTTTTTCCAGTATCGGTGGAAAAGACTATTTTAAAAAAAATTTATATTTATGTATGTATGTATTTAACATACTTAAATATAAATGCAGAAATGTTTCTGAAGAGAGTCTGTTTCCCCAGAAACGGTGTTTTAGTTCATGCCACCTGACCTTTGCACGTGCTGTTCCCTCTGCCTGGAACAGCCTTCTTCCGTATTTTGGCTAAGTGCTCCGAGTCCTCTGATGTGTAGCTGGGCCAGTGTGTTCTTTTCCCGTGAGCCCTTGCACTGGCCCAGGCCTCTGTGTTTCTTCTCAGTGCTCTTTTGGGGCTTTCATTTCCTGCCCACATAGGACCCAAACTTCTCCTTGTCATGGACAAGCTCCTAGATGCAGAGCTCTGGTGATGGGGACAGTATCTTCTCCATCTCTATGTTCTCAGTCACCACTACAGCCTGGGGAAGAAGGCGACTCCCACCTGTCTCTCCACCAGTCAGCCCCAAGGACCAGCCAGGGAGGCTCAAAAATGCAAATAAAATGTGTCTGCTTCAAATTAAGCCCATATTATGGCCTAGTGAGGATAGAGCTGTTTCTTAGCCAATAAAAATTAACAAGAAAAATAAAGCAATCTTTTAGACTTCTTCCCCCCAGATGCCACCCCAGGGTTATAAATTATGTACTGCCTGAGTCTGTTTTGACAGTTGTGATAAAGTGGGTTTCAGATTCCAAGAGCGAAAGAATGCAGCCTTGTGCATTTTCGATACAATCGCCACCACCTGCCCTGCCCTCACCCTTTTCTTGTCTAGGAAGGAGATTTGACTAGTATAGCAATTTTTCTACTCTGGGGCCTTTTCTGTCACCTCTTTGCCAAACAGCACTGTGATTTTTTTTGTAACTTCTTTTATCACAAGAATCCAGGAAGATTTTAAGGCACGTGAAGAGTTGCCTTCCTCCAAAGATGGCGTGATGGGCTGTGATCGATCCCACGTTCTGACCCGTGTCCATGTGGTCTTCATTTTCCTAGGCCTGTTCCCTTGACTAAGCATCAGTCCTCCTGGACAGAATCCAGCCTCTCCCTGGGTCCCTATGAATCTGCTTCTCCCTTCTGACCCTTCTGACTTTGTCTGGTCTCCCTTTGCTCCTGTATTGTCACAGTCAATCTAGGGGACACCCTGGATCCCTCCTCCCCTCGCTGCAGTGACCTCCCCCCATCCCATTGCTGATGGTCCCCCCATCCTGGTTCTTTTCCTGGGTCACCTGGGCTTTCTTTTCCCTCTTTATACCTAGTAATGACGTATCGCCTGTATACGGTTGATTGTATAAACCCCAAACATTCTCTCAATGCATTATTCTCACATTTGTCTATACTTGGGTAACTTTCAGATTAAGACAGAGGAGAGTCCAGAACCCCAGCAGCTTCCCCTGTGCCCTCTTAGTTGATGCCCAAAAGTGCGATGACAGAGACCAGTTCCACAAAGGTGACACCCACTTGTTCCTGAGCATCTTATGAATGGAATCATATAGTCCACACTTGCTATAGTCTAGCTTTTCTTTCTTTCCTTCTCATCATTATGTCTGTGAAATAAATCCAATTTGTTGTGTCTGACAGTATATTATTTTCATTACTAAGAAGTGTTCTGCTAAGAAGTGTATATAGAAAGAAATATTTATAAATATAACATGATGATTTACCCACTATATGGTAAATGGACATTTAGTAGTTTCAAGCTTTTGGTTGTTAAAAATGATACTATGAATATTCTTTGGGTGGATGTAAATCATCATTTCTCCTTGAGGAAAAACTGGAAGTGGAATTTCTAGATCATAGAATATCTGTTTAACTTTAGTTGATATTTTCTAATAGTTGCTGAACTGACTTAGACACTTTACCAGTTATGTAGAAGAGTTCTAGTTATTCTGTTTTGTTAATGCTATTAGGTTTCTGAGATTTTGTTGGTCTATTTTAAAATCAATCTACTAGTCTTTGATTTGCAGGAATTATTTATATATTCTGGATATAAGTCTTTCTTCACTTGTGTATGTTGCAAATGTCTTCACGCAGGCCATGGCTTATTTTATCACACTCTTAATTGTGTCTTTTGATAAGCAGAAGTTCTGAATTTTGTTAGTATGTCCCTCCCCAAAAGGGGAGCAGGACTTTCAGGCATAATTAGGGAGGCATGAGAGAACATTAAGTCCTCCCAACTGCAGCTTAAAGGCTAGGAAAAGAATTTGGTATCCAGCTTTCCAGAAACCCCCTGTATAGTTATGGATTTGGGAGATAAAAGACCAGGGTTAGAGAGAAGTACAGAAAAGGTTGCTCCAGTGTCCAAAAGAAATTTTATCTCCTGGCGTTCCACTATAAGGCAAACCTGGGGCTCTTGAGGGGTGATGACACAAGCTGGAGCCATGAGAATTTGCTCCAGGCACCCTTAGTCCAGTTTGGGCTCCAATGGAGTCGCTGTCCAGGAGGCCTTCACCTCTGGGGACAGGCTACCCTCCAGTGGTCACCCTTGCATTCTGGACAGGGGCCAGGTGGCTTGCCCAGCCAGTGGTGCTGCTGGGGGCAGTCTTTTCTGAAGTGGCCAATCTGACCACATTGGAAGCACTTGTTTTTAGCTCCTCTGGTTTCCCTCTGCCCCTGAATGTTGCTCATTTGTTGGAGTGCCATTACTAGAGCTGTCATTCTTTTCTGCTCCTTTCTCTCTTTTTCCTCCTTTCTCTCTAGGTCTCGGTTATAAAAGACCATAGTGGCCGTTTTAAGAAGATTCTCCAGGTTATGGTCTGGGCCTAGAGCCAATTTCTGGAGTTTTCTTTGAATGTCTGGAGCCACTTGGGTGATAAATTTATCTTTTAAAATAATCTGACGCTCTATAGAGTCAAGTGTCAATTGGGTGTGTTTTCTCATTGTGCAGAAGTTCTGAATTTTAATGAAGTCCAATTTATCATTTTTTTCTTCTATGGATAGTGATTTTTTTTTTCACATTTTTAAAGAAAT